>CM075199.1:965025-985025 GCA_037577475.1 Chaunax sp. Z400
TCCACACATACTGATCGTTTATCATTACCCCTCCACTCATACAGATCGTTTATCATTACCCATCCACGCATACTGATCGTTTATCATTACCCCTCCACACATACTGATCGTTTATCATTACCCCTCCACTCATACAGATCGTTTATCATTACCCATCCACCCATACTGATCGTTTATCATTACCCATCCACCCATACTGATCGTTTATCATTACCCATCCACGCATACTGATCGTTTATCATTACCCATTCACACATACTGATAGTTTATCATTACCCATCCACACATACTGATCGTTTATCATTACCCCTCCACGCATACTGATCGTTTATCATTACCCCTCCACGCATACTGATCGTTTATCATTTCCCCTCCACGCATACTGATCGTTTATCATTTCCCCTCCACGCATACTGATCGTTTATCATTGCCCCTCCACACATACTGATCGTTTATCATTTCCCCTCCACACATACTGATCGTTTATCATTTCCCCTCCACACATACTGATCGTTTATCATTTCCCCTCCACACATACTGATCGTTTATCATTTCCCCTCCACACATACTGATCGTTTATCATTACCCCGCCACGCATACTGATCGTTTATCATTTCCCCTCCACACATCCTGATCGTTTATCATTGCCCCTCCACACATACTGATCGTTTATCATTACCCCTCCACACACATACTGAAGTATTACTAGTGGTCTTCTGTTAGCTTCTTTTAAACACACACATCAAACATTCTATCAAAAGACTGTTAACATCCCAATGGAGTAAATTAGAACAGTAACAATTATTCGGTTTGTGTTTTGTGTCATCAACATCACTCACTCACACCCACACTCAGACACACACACACAAACACAGGTAATTCGGTCAGTGTCCTCTGTCTGTCTTTTGATGCCTCTACATTGAATGTCTACAGCAGCCTATTGATACTCTGAATAGCTGGACAGATCAATATATAAATGTAGCCAGTTACCCAGCAGGATTAGCTCCTGACAGAATTCTGAAAACAATCAATCACACATCAAGGTTTGTAAATCATCAGTCAACTGTACCTGTGTTGACACAACATAAAACATTAACCAGACTGTTCTGAAATAAAACAATCCAGTCTTACCTGCACCAGGAATAATGGCAAGCTTGGTCTCTACTAGTCCCATTTTTGCAGTATTGGCTGGAGAGATCAAAGCGCAGTATTACTAGTATAGACAAATATAACATTAATATTTATTATGAATACAATAACATCACTGGGTAAAAATGATATAACTGAGACTAATGGCTATTATAGAAATGTCAAAAAATGTTCACTTTGCTTTAAGATCTGAATCATCTATGTTTATATAATAAATATACATACATACATAAACATATATACACACAGGCCAAGACAGTGGGTCAACTTCCTGTCTGATCCAGCCTCCATCTTCACCAAGACAGGAACATTTGATTATTACCAGTTTAATGAAAAAGACGAACAGAGACTCTCTGTTACTCCTCAACTGTGTCAGACAGGGAGGGAGAGAGAAGAGAGACAGATGTCTCTGATCTCAATCCCCCGAAACAGAAAGTAAAACCAGTGATGTGGGGCGACTTTGGATCTCAGAAAAACCAACCAGGATCAGTCCTGGAGGACGGATATCCAGTCTGTAAGAAATGTGGGTCAAAGTGTCTCTAAAGGAGGAAACATGTCCAACTAGTTCACCATCTTCATCATCATCATCCTCTGTCAGATCATTCATGACTTTAATCCTAATAAAGAACATTCATACAACTAGAGGGACTAAAACCATGAAAACCAGTCAGTTCATTTTCTACTGGAACTGAAACTACAGAGAAACTCATTTTCTACAGGTTCTGTACAGTTATTAAGGTAAACAGACACAGGTGTGTGTCTCTGTAGGACACAGGTGTGTGTCTCTGTAGGACACAGGTGTGTGTCTCTGTAGGACACAGGTGTGTGTCTCTGTAGGACACAGGTGTGTGTCTCTGTAGGACACAGGTGTGTGTCTCTGTAGGACACAGGTGTGTGTGTCTGTAGGACACAGGTGTGTGTGTCTGTAGGACACAGGTGTGTGTGTCTGTAGGACACAGGTGTGTGTGTCTGTAGGACACAGGTGTGTGTGTCTGTAGGACACAGGTGTGTGTGTCTGTAGGACACAGGTGTGTGTGTCTGTAGGACACAGTTGTGTCTCTCTGTAGGACACAGTTGTGTCTCTCTGTAGGACACAGGTGTGTCTCTCTGTAGGACACAGGTGTGTGTCTGTAGGACACAGGTGTGTGTCTCTGTAGGACACAGGTGTGTGTGTCTGTAGGACACAGGTGTGTGTGTCTGTAGGACACAGTTGTGTCTGTCTGTAGGACACAGGTGTGTGTGTCTGTAGGACACAGGTGTGTGTCTGTAGGACACAGGTGTGTCTCTTTGTAGGACACAGGTGTGTCTCTTTGTAGGACACAGGTGTGTCTCTCTGCAATGATATACATGCTCTTTACAAGTGTAGGTAAACTTTTAACCACAAAGATCATGTTCATTTTTCCTCCTAATTTCTTTTTAAACAGTATTAAGTACAGCTATTATTTCATTTACTGTCAAAATGGAGTTTTTAAATCATACTTCCTCTAAAAATTGTTTGATTACACTATAATAAAGTGTTTTAATTAAATAGATTTAATTATATATTGTAAATATGACGACTACTACTACTAATATACCGTACACTGTGGTATTTTTGGAGACGGTTATCATACCATGAAAATTTCAGACTGTTGCAGCCCTAGTTCTGTCAAGTCCTCTACTGCTTCAAAGGTTCCATAATCATCACAGTGCTCCAGAGAACAGAGATCTGACCAGAACCGAGACCTGACCAGACCAGAGAGACTTATCTGTAATTAATATAAATCAACCAATCAATCAATAAGCTCTTACAGGCAATTCTGATGTCACAAGCAAGGGCCATTTCCAAGCCTCCTCCTAAAGCAGCTCCATCGATGGCAGCAATTGTTGGAACTGGCAGGTTACCTATAAAAAAAGAAGCATGTAAAAGATGAGAAAATGTAATTATTACATATAATATTACAGATATGTTAAAAACAATTATAATGTATGAAAATGCATTTTCATCAATTGTCTGAGAGCTTCACTCTATGAGGGTTTTATTTTGAAACAGTGACAGAGAGAAACCATAGATTAGCCAGAGACATCCCAACCCAAGGTTTAGTTGTCTTACTATAAGCCTTTCACTGAAAGCATCTCCTAAACCTTCTACAAGTAAAACCTGCATCAGACATTAGTCATGATTTCTTCTGAAACTCCACACGACAGGTGAGATGACTTCCTGACAGCAACTGTCTTTTAGTGTTAACAGGCAGGAGCACTATCATTTACAATATCAGTGTGAATGGTGTTACAGAATGCTCTGAGTGATCATCCAGACTACAAAGGTGCTACAGCGGATCAGTACAGTCTGGTTGGTTGGTAGATACTTTATTGTCCCCATAGGGAAACTGAGTGAGATCTCACTGCAGTCTGAGTCACACACAAAGGATAACAAGATAAAAGACCTGACATGAACATCTACAAACTCCCACAACAAACACACACAATCTCTAATAACATTTAACTTAAGTATTGCACCTTTTGCAGTATTGCACAATACCCAGTTGAGTACTTGTTCAACCACATAATTGTACACATACAGTATTGCACAGACCCCTGGTAAAAATACTAGTTTAAAACACATTGCACATATACACTATATAACCTATAGTCTAGCCACAGTGCATTATAAGATATAAAAACCTGGTAACTGGACTAGACCTGTTAGAGTAAGAAGTAAGACGTACAATGTCTATAAAAATATTCTGATCAATGAAATAATTTGGGATTAAACACTTTTACTGCAGAATGTAATTACTAGTGGTATGAATGACTGTTTTGACCTATTTTTATAGAAGGATGGCTGTCAGAATACGTCCAGAGGGTAACAGATCAGGATGTATGGAGAGGCTGTCTGGAGTCAAAGGATTTTCTCTGCTTTATGAAGAGATTGGGATTCATCAATGTCTTCAAGGCTCATCAAATTGATGCAGTTTGCTAGCAATAGTTACCGTCTTCCTCATGCTATTTTTCTGTACTTCTGTTGCATCACTAAAACAACAAATGAGCCCGGAGGTTAAAATGCTCTCCACAAAAGCTCCATAGAACATCTTATGGTATGATTGACATCAAATGAAACCAGCCTTTGGAGGAAATACAGCCTTTGCTGCCACTTTTTACTTATAAATTCTGTGCATTTGTCTCACCTCAGCTTATTTATCTAAGACAATATATTCAGTGACAGACTGTACAGGCCGTCCTCTGATGGTTGTCAGACAGGATGTGGGCTCTTTCCTAAAATCAACTGACATCTCATTTGTCTTGGAGGCTTCAGGAGAAGATAGGAATCCTCACACCACATGATGAACTCCTCTAAAACTGGGCAATGTTCCTCCTCACCAGCTTGGAGAAGACTCAGCAGAACCATATCATTTAGCATCTATCCAAGTCATTAAATCTACAATATAATAAATAAATGAACACTTAATTGGCTTTTTTACCCAGCTCTGTGATGAGTGCTCTTGCTTTGGACACAAATGGTCCCACCTCACTCTGGTGCATCTTGGCCCTCTCCTTCAGGTCTGCACCTGCAAACAGAGACAAAGCATTATCAGCAGCAGCAGCACCAGAAAGCCAGAGGCTTGTGGCTTCCTGACCTTGCAGCAGTATGGTCCAAACCTTCATTATCAAGGTTTCTGAATAAAGCATTCTCTCTAAGAGAACATCTCAATATGAAATACTAAATCTAAAATGACACATGTACATTGGATTAAGAAAAGGTCTACAGCTGAAGAATAGAGGATAAACACAAAGGTTTTACCTGCACAGAATATCCCAGGAACCAAACTGCATAAAATCACACTGCGCACTTTGTTATTTTTCTTGATATCCTCCACAGCTTCACACATCTGAAAGAAATGATTTCAAGTTCAATTCCAAAAGACTGCTTATGAGTTTCATCTAAAACTCACTTCATATTACCCAACAAAAATAATAAACCAAGCACATTTCAAAGACATTCATGAGGTATATGCAGTTGAAGGATCGACATTTATCTATATCATGTTATAGGAATACAAGGAAAGCAGTAATACATACCATGTTTACCAGATTTTTGCTTATGGCGTTTTTGGCTTTTGGTCGATTTATCCCAACGACAACAATACCTGAAAGACAGAGTTACATTATGTTGATCAACTATAGCACCATAAATATTATAAAAGACATGGAACTGGAAAAAACAAGCATTGTCTAAAAAGATCTGATCATGTGTCCCAATCCCACAGTCCATACAGAAGAAATACAGGTTTGTTTATATATATATATATATATATATATATATATATATATATATATATATTATATATATATATATTATATATAATATATTATATATATATTATAATATATATATAATATATATATTATATAATATATTATATATATAATTATATATTGTGGGAGAACAGCAACGATGATTCAAAGGTTTGTGTGTCAGCACTGATTGCTGAGGATAGTTTAATGTGTTACTTTTACAATGTGAACTCATCCTAAACTGTCAGATCTTCAAATACAGGCGAAAAAGGTTATCCAATGTCTAAATGACCAGTGTGAAAAGGCATTTACCCCTCCTTAGAAATTAAGGTCTAAAAACCACAAAACTGCATGAATAACTGGTTCCAGCTGGACTAGACACACCCACAACTGATCACTACCAGTCCTGTCCAATCACATCATCTCTTAAATAGACTATTTTAGAAGCTTGAAGTTGTCTGGTAGGTCTCAGCAGTAGGACACTATGACATCATCTAAAGAGATTCAGAGGAGATGAGGAAGAAGGTGATTCAATCCATCAGTCTGGGAAGGGTTCCAGATCTGTTTCTAAGGCTCTGAGACGCCACAGATCCACAGTGAGACACATCATCTACAAACGGACAAGACCTGGAACTAAAGTGAACCTTCACACAAGAGGCTGACCTTCCAAAATACCTCCGAGAACACGACAAAGGTTCATTCAAACACAATAGGTTCCATGCAGCACTGGTGCCATCCTCGGAGGTCAACCTCTATTCAGTCCATCAGGACCTTTCATGGTTTTGTGCTCAGGCCCTAATAATAGTTTGTGACAAGTCCTTCCAGCCAGTCTAATAAGAAATCATCACAACTAAGCTGAGATGTTTTATTAAGTACAACAGAAACATTGTGATCCCTAGAACCAACAAGGTGTCTTACGTTACACATGACGTCACCGCGTACTGTACTGATTGACGGAGCTCAGTTTGCATCAGTGTAGTTTAAAGTCTTCACATTCATTTGGTGTTTATTGAGAAAGACGCATTTTTCAACATTTTTCTATCTAAAAACAGAAAACTCATTTAAACTTACCGGCATCTTCTCCGTCCAGGTGTCTGAGGCGGAGGTCATCCTTCGAGTCAGAGCTGTACTGTCGTGCCACCGCTCCGTGGTTGTTTAGACCAGAAGCCGAGACTTTGCCAGAGTAAACATACCGTCTCGCGCAGGAGGAGGCTGACGCCAGGCGGCACGTGCTCTCAAGCTCGGCTGTCTGCACGCGCAAGGTTTGTAACAGGACTCTATGTCCTACAAGAACCGCCATCCCGAGGAGCCGCGGTCTGCTAGACTGTCGGCTGCGAACCCGGTCACGTGCTGTCGTCACGTGGCGCCTTGACTTTCAACTTTGAACCCAGTCACGTGCTGTCATCACGTGTCGTGTCTGTGTGGGTTTTTTTTGTTGAAACGGAATGAGGTCAAGGATAGATTACGATTTATAGAGACGCTTTATCGACCTGGTTCGTCATCTATAAACACAATTGTTCTCATAAAAAATTAGTAATAATAAAGTTGTTAGATATAAAAACAGTTACTTAATCAAATTTACTCTGATGTACATAATAAAGAAGTATAGAATTTAAATGTGTCCTAGAGAATTTGTAGTTGTTTTGGATGAGATTCCTTCTTGTCCTTGTGAATATGTAGTTCAAATGTTGTCTCATTTTAAACGGTATCACAGACAACACGTGTAGTAAAAGTGGTATTAGGACACTTTGTCTGGTGATATTCTGGAACTCTAGATTCAACATTACTAAGAGTGAGTCAGTTTGGAATTTAAGTAAGAACTGCTGTGTTACCAAAAACAAAGAAACAGATAAGTTTCATTCAAAATGAAACATTTGATTTATCCATGAGGTGCTTTCATGATTCAGAGCTGAAACTGAGACGGTCATTTATTTTTCTTTTCTTTTCTTATGTTTCTTACATTGTAACCCCGCAAAGCTGTGCCTTGTCCGTCTTTTTTGCTGAATGGATTATATATAAATGTTTATATGTTATGATAGAAATAAAAGGAGAGAGAATTATTTTGGCCTTAGTAAAAGACAACTGGTGCTACGAGAAGTAACTGGAGTTGTTACTTCAGACATGAGTTCTGACCTGAAAGCTAAAGGATATTACATGTTCCTGATGTGGGTTTGCTGTGGTGAAGCGACACTGTTCTCATCTACCAAAGGCCCCATTTAGATACGTGTTGTGATCTTACCAGGTTGTTTGATTAAGACTGTGTTAAAACTGACAACCTGGTGAAAAAAATGGCTTCACTAGCTGTGCCTAGGGAGCTGAAGTACTGATTTATACCCAGATATTGACCTTACATATGTGGTTTTACTGATTTACACCTAGATATCGACCTTACATATATGGTTTTACTGATTTACACCCGATATTGACCTTACATATATGGTTTTACTGATGTACACCCAGATATCGACCTTACATATATGGTTTTACTGATTTACACCTAGATATCGACCTTACATATATGGTTTTACTGATTTACACCTAGATATCGACCTTACATATGTGGTTTTACTGATTTACACCTAGATATCGACCTTACATATATGGTTTTACTGATTTACACCCGATATTGACCTTACATATATGGTTTTACTGATTTACACCCAGATATCGACCTTACATATATGGTTTTACTGATTTACACCCAGATATCGACCTTACATATATGGTTTTACTGATTTACACCCGATATTGACCTTACATATGTGGTTTTACTGATTTACACCTAGATATCGACCTTACATATATGGTTTTACTGATTTACACCCGATATTGACCTTACATATATGGTTTTACTGATGTACACCCAGATATTGACCTTACATATGTGGTTTTACTGATTTACACCTAGATATCCACCTTACATATGTGGTTTTACTGATTTACACCCAGATATTGACCTTACATATATGGTTTTACTGATTTACACCCAGATATTGACCTTACATATATGGTTTTACTGATTTACACCCAGATATTGACCTTACATATATGGTTTTACTGATTTACACCCAGATATTGACCTTACATATATGGTTTTACTGATTTACACCCAGATATCGACCTTACATATATGGTTTTACTGATTTACACCCGATATTGACCTTACATATATGGTTTTACTGATTTACACCCAGATATTGACCTTACATATATGGTTTTACTGATTTACACCCAGATATTGACCTTACATATATGGTTTTACTGATTTACACCCAGATATTGACCTTACATATATGGTTTTACTGATTTACACCCGATATTGACCTTACATATATGGTTTTACTGATGTACACCCAGATATTGACCTTACATATGTGGTTTTACTGATTTACACCTAGATATCCACCTTACATATATGGTTTTACTGATTTACACCCAGATATTGACCTTACATATATGGTTTTACTGATTTACACCCAGATATCCACCTTAGATATGTGGTTTTACTGATTTACACCTAGATATCCACCTTACATATGTGGTTTTACTGATTTACACCCAGATATTGACCTTACATATACGGTTTTACTGATTTACACCCGATATTGACCTTACATATACGGTTTTACTGATTTACACCCGATATTGACCTTACATATATGGTTTTACTGATTTACACCTAGATATCCACCTTACATATGTGGTTTTACTGATTTACACCCAGATATTGACCTTACATATACGGTTTTACTGATTTACACCCGATATTGACCTTACATATACGGTTTTACTGATTTACACCCGATATTGACCTTACATATGTGGTTTTACTGATTTACACCCGATATTGACCTTACATATGTGGTTTTACTGATTTACACCGAGACATCCACCTTACATATACGGTTTTACTGATTTACACCCAGATATTGACCTTACATATACAGTTTAACCGATTTACACCCAGACATCCACCTTACATATATGGTTTTAGTGATTTACACCCAGATATTGACCTTAAATATATGGTTTTACTGATTTACACCCAGACATCCACCTTACATATGTGGTTTTACTGATTTACACCCAGATATTGACCTTACATATGTGGATTTACTGATTTACACCCAGATATTAACCTTACATATGTGGTTATACTGATTTACACCCAGATATTGGCCTTACATATGTGTTTTTACTGATTTACACCCAGATATTGACCTTACATACGTGGTTTTACTGATTTACACCCAGACATCCACCTTACATATGTGGTTTTACTGATTTACACCCAGATATTGACCTTACATATGTGGATTTACTGATTTACACCCAGATATTAACCTTACATATGTGGTTATACTGATTTACACCCAGATATTGACCTTACATATGTGGTTTTACTGATTTACACCCAGACATCCACCTTACATATGTGGTTTTACTGATTTACACCCAGATATTGACCTTACATATGTGGTTTTACTGATTTACACCCAGACGTCCACCTTACATATGTGGTTTTACTGATTTACACCCAAATTTACACCCAG
Source organism: Chaunax sp. Z400 (assembly GCA_037577475.1). Classification (NCBI taxonomy): domain Eukaryota; kingdom Metazoa; phylum Chordata; class Actinopteri; order Lophiiformes; family Chaunacidae; genus Chaunax; species Chaunax sp. Z400. The sequence goes on from CM075199.1 coordinate 975,003, forward strand.
ATATCCACCTTACATATGTGGTTTTACTGATTTACACCCAGATATTGACCTTACATATATGGTTTTACTTTCTAATACTACTTGTCGACATGATTTCAGCCTCATCAGATTCCATGTAGGTGAGATCAGTTGTTTCCCATGGACTGGATGGATTTAATGATTCCAGTTTACCAGCATACATGGTCTATTTTAGATCTAATACACCTGATATTTGAACTCAGTGCACTTTTAACCTCAGCAAGGATCAGAAAATAAGTGAAAAGAGGTCAGACTGACAGTGAAACTACAAACCGGAGACCCACACTTGTCTGCTGTGACATCTCACTTCAGAAAACAGATACAGCCAATATCATTATTACTGAGGGCCTTTCCAGTTTTACACTTTCACTTATTTCTTGCAGAAATTGTATAAATGTAAATTTGTATAGTCTTAATAAAAAAACAAAGAAATATTCAGCGAAAAGACATTTATTGGAAACAAAAAATTATTACTCAGCATTACAATAAATCTTGACAAAAGTGTTATGATACAGGCAGCTGGACTTCAGGCTGTGGAGCAAATGGAGTTATCACCATCATCATCATCATCATGGAGATATTGTAGGAAAACAAATTCTTTTTGCTATTCTTTTAAGATAAACTGACGGCTAATGACATTGACAGAATGACAGAAAAGGTCACAGGTATGATGTAATCACCCCAGCTGGATATAATTTAATAAGCCATTTGATGACACTAGAGTCCATAATAAGTTATGCAATTACAACAAGTAAGGATACGCTGCTCTCTGGAGATGTCTCTGACAAAAGGAAGGTTCATTTTCTACACATTGTGATGATTTGAAAATAGAATGTGTCAGAATATCAGAGCTTTATAAAAGGTCAACAGGTCCATCAGATGATGTCACACAGCGGCCAATAAAAAGTCTAAATCTGTTCCAGGCTAAAGGAGGGGTGTGTCTGTTCAGTTATATTAGGTCACTGCTAGAATGTAGTGACAATGTCATCGATTTCAACATGTACAACAACACAGTATTATCATTCAAGTGATGACAGGGTCAGAGAGAACAGGAAGTGTAAAGGGTATAGTATAGGGAAAAAAGACATGCTCTCAAAACCAAGCTCCATTTGAACTCAAGTAAATATTAATGAATTATTCATTAATTATTACAAACTTAGTGGTTCTTGACATAATATGGATTACAACAGCTGTTGAATGGGTCTATGTACTGTACACCAAAACGACCTCAACACAACTGATGGTCTCCAGCGTGTTAAGAAGGCAAGAAACTCCACTGATTCACTTCTGACAAGGCACATCTGTAATGGACACAACTGATGGTCTCAACAACAAAGTGTATTTGACAAGGTTTAGTAGAGGGAAAATAGGGATGCTCTCAAAACAAAGCTCAATTTAAACTCAAACTCACAAATTCCAAATGTGTGTGTGTTCAGTTGACCTAATGTGGAATGACTACAGAATCTCTAGGTTACATTAGAAGTTTAAGTAGTTGGAAGTGTACCAATTAAATCTGTTTTTCCCATAACTGCTGTCACATGACATGGTTCTTTGCAGGGAATGCATTAGATCACACATTTTAAATTTTAGCGACAGTGGTCATCTTATTTTTTACTTTTCCAAACTTCTCACAACCTCATTGGCTAACAGATCTGCACTAAGTGAACATACCAGTAGAATAATAGAGCCAATCAGATGGCTATGTTGATTGGACCTTGGTGATTCATGGTAAACAATGATGACATTGCATGGAGGATGAGGAGCTGGCGTGAAAAAGGATTTAATGGTGATAATGGAGAAACGCATCGGCTGTTTCAAATAGTCTAGAGGGCATTAAAAATTTAGATCATGACTGCATTTACTCAGATAGTGGTACAATTTCAAGGGCAGATCACAGCCCCAGATGACATTAATCAGGATTCAGCTTTAAGCTTTTGGCCAGATTGCAAACCGTGGTAACACTGGAGAAGATGAATGGGTAAGGCTGGAGCCTGTTCATACCCAGGGCCCTTTCCAGCTTTCCATTAGCTGTATGATGGGCAGAACCTAGAGACAGCATCATGATTAATAAAAAATAAATTCAATTAATGTCACACATAATGTCCAACACATGAATTATGTCTGTCACACATCAAGGATTTACTGTCAATTCTCAAATACTGCCCAAAAATCCTTAATGAATCTGCCTGAACCAGCTAGAACCAGATGTCTGTGTGAAACAGGTTTATATAAGAGACAGGCCTTTATTGATTATTATTATTTGATCTGCTCCTGTTTTCATCTGCTGTTAATCCATATATTCCTGTACTAAACACTATAGTGATGACATTAAATTATACACATTTTGACACTTCATAAGTTCAAGCACCAATTCCACTCATTTTCACGTAGACATTTTTTTAAAAATCAGTCAATGAAACCAAACTTTTCCTGCACAGATTATTCACATTACAATATGTTAAGTTTCATTGATGGTAATTTAACAGCTGCCAAAAAAAAGCCAGAGTAGAAGACTGTGGAATTAAGGAGTGACTGAAAACAGTACTAGTTGTGATAAGAGACTCTGAGGTGCAGGTGGTGAGTATGACAGATGGAATAAGTGCTGTGGTGTAAATCACACTGAATTTACCATGTGAACTGTTACGGCACATATAATCCCTCCTTGATATTTTTTATCAGCCTTATAGCAAACAGCCTTTGTTTGTGCTCCACCAGCTACTATTGGAGCACCTCAAATCAACCACACTGCAGCTACAAATTCAATGGAAGAGTAGGACATGCAACTGTCGGTCAGAGGAATATCCCCTGGATAATTACTCATGATGATCAGTGATGCTTTTGGTGGCTCTATCGGAGACTCTCGTCATGTTTTGTCCTGTGAGAGAGGCCACCTCTGCAGACAGGTCACCAAGGCCCTGTTTGAAATGAAGGTCCTCTAACTGTGCATACAGGGACACCTTAACGTCCACACTGGTTTTGTTTGAGTCAGGGCTTGGGGTTCGCCTTCTCTTCTTGCAGCCACTCTGCTGTGTCTCTGGTCTGCCTTGATGCATCTTCTCAGACCGGTGAGTCCAGTGTTGCAGATTGGTGACCTGCAGTGCCAAAGGGCATGGAGAGGACTGGCTGTATTCAGAGTCCTGACAGGTCCGGTAACATCCTCGCTCTGAAACGCTGATGGGAGAGAAAGACTTTCCAGAAGACTCGTATTCAGGGTCGATGGCCTCCACTTTGATTTGGGTGGTTCTGGATTTGATCCGCAGTTTATGGGGCAGAGCTGAGGAAGTGACATCTGGCACTTTGTGTGTGGAGACGATGACACTCCTGAGGTCAGCCACAGATGGTAGCAACCCTTTGGGGACCTGCTGCTCATCTTCACCATCTGATGATTTGCTTACAGCACCATCATCTGAGCTCCTCGGGGAATTACTGGATGACCTGGTGAGCTGCAGGAATGAAGCAGGCTGGGAGTAAACTCTGGACAAAGGGCTGCTAATGTAATGTCTATAGAGTTCATAGGGACTGCTCCTTTCCTGTGCATAGCTGCCATTCTCTGTTGGTTCTTGCTTGACGGCTACAGCCCTGCAGATGCTGACACTACCCTGAGTTGTACTACATGTCTTGGGTATGTGAGGTGAATGCTTGATGACTGATATGCAGCTGCTGCGCAGGTGAAGAGGCTCCAAATCTGTGTTGGAAGCTTGGCTGGCGCCAGATGAAACCAGCTCCTGATAGAGTTTGACCGTGGCAGAGCTGGATAACTTCTGGACTTCTTGGGCGTATGCTGCAGAGCTCACCAGGCCAAACTTCAGCTTCAGTGACAGCAGCTCAGCCTTGAGGGAGGCATTTTCCTCTCCGAGGGCCATCAGCTTGTTCTCAAGCACCATGTCATTGATGCGGCGCTTCTCTCTGGAGCGTTTGGCTGCCTCGTTGTTTTTGCGACGCCTCTCCCAGTAAAGGGTATCTTTTTTCTCCTCCGGGATAAACTCTCTTTTCCTGCGACAGGTAGTTTTAGCCTTGATTGGAATTGCAGAGATTTTGTGGCCCGTCAGGTCCTTGTTCGGCCCTTGTGAGGCCACAGCCAGGACCAGTGCATCCTCTCCACCAGAGTCCCTCTCTTGTTTGATTGATTGCATCCCTGTTGGCTACTCTCAGTATCCTCAGAGGTCTTTCACTGTCTTTAACACCATAGTGCTTGTATGCAGTGATGGTAGCTGCCACATTTGATTAATGCATTTCAGTTGATGAAATCTGTGGAATAAGAGACAATGAGAGGAGTTTTAGATGTCAGTGTCCAGTAAAACAAAGTTTCAGGTTAATTATGAGTTATGTTGTAAATGATTAGTGGGGAGCCTGTTCAAAATGGGCCTCTTTGGAACAGGCTGATTACTTTGACTCTGCTAGTTAGCTGCACTTGTTACTGACTGTGTAGGGTTATCAAAATGTTAGCATTACAACCTCGTGAGGTATAACCAGCCCTGCTGAGAGAAAGGCTGACCCAGGCCTCTCTCTACATGCCTCTGGGCATACTGTGGTTCAGGGCTACACATAACAGTTTGTGTTGTTTAATTTAGTGATGATGCTTTTTCGATTAGTAAATTAATCTAATTATAATGTATTGATTAAAGATGATTCTAATATTATGTGATCTTCATGAATATTACTATATTTCATTTAACCACTATTAATTTTCACGCCCCTGCTATAATGATAATAATAGACTGATTATAAAAATACTGAACTTGAAATTCAAAAGGATTTCTGTGACACTTCCATCACAGTATATAACATCACCATATCTGAGCTGGATTATCAAAATGTTACTTTATACTTGACGTAAAACTTGACATGGTTTTGACATGGACTTTTTCCATCACTGGAATAAAACACAATAAAGATCATCACTGGAACATTCTAATGTTAGCATCAGTCTGGGGACAGGTGAAGGTGGCCCTTATTGGACCACACCAGTACATTCAATGCTTAGCTTCCTACACCACTACTCCAGCTGCTACAGAGTAAACTGGGGATGTGCAGTCTGTCGTCTACTGCTTTGTTATCTCTGTATACTTTTCTCTTTAAATGTTTGTCTGACTCTCTTAATTCTGTGGATCTCACTCACTGAGGAGAGTCAACCCTGAGCCCTGCACAGTGCTGCCCATTGAACTGTTCGCTTGGCTATCTAAAGTTAATTAATACTGAACAATGTCCAAACTGCGCATGTTTGGATCCCTAGCAATACAGCAATGTCAAGTGTGAAGTAGACCAGATGAACGTATGTTGAGATGTTTGACAGAGATTAATTTGTAGTTAGATTAGTAATGTTTTCCATTAGAGTAGGCATCTCTCCCTCTAGGATGATTCAGGGAGAATCTGGATACATGGTCCACAACCTGATACAAACATTAATGATATGTTTGTAATGTTAGGAGTTGATACTGACTCGTGCCGTCCCCATTCAAAATGTGCCAGTTTGAAACAGGCTATTTGCTTGGTCTCTGAAAGAGTAAGGCTATCAAACTGTTAGCATTAAAGCTGCAGTCTGTAACCTGTATAAAATAACTTCTCTTCCTATTTACTATTTACTAAAACAGTCTCTATGTCCTGAGAGTAGAACATGAGACAAAAATCAGACTCATAGAGCTCCATCTAGTGCTCCTAATGCCATAAACAAGAATCCGATGCGCCTGAATCTAAAGCACCAATCAGAGCCAGGAGTGTCTGACAGAGTGTCAATCACTCTCATGTACACGCTGCCCCCCCCCCCCCCCCCCCCCCCCCATGCACAGCAGCCTCTCAGTCCTTCTACATACAGCCTGTTCACTTCCTCTTAAATCCATTGTTCCCCTAGAGGGTGCTCTGGAAGGAGTCAGCAATGAATGGAGTAAATGGAGCTAAAGGCTAAAAGAATTATTTTCACCTATTTCTAAACAAAAAAGCCCAAATTTTATGTTTGTTTGTGTAAATATGGTATTGATTATTTATCAGAAGTGAAATGAAAACACAACGATGTTGTTTCATTTTTCTTACAAGGAAGCCGGTTTTGCCCATAAAATGCTAGCATTCTGCTAATGAATGCTGATTGGTCGGTTAAGGATTTACAACTGGTTACGACCCGACAGCCTTCCATCTAAGTCTCTACAGAGGTTTTTTTTAAATTAAATCTAATGAATCTCTAAAGGAGCACCAGGAGGACCTTCGTTTCTGACAGACTGATGTAGATCTGGTTACTGCAGCAGAGATATTCCATAGACTATTAATGCTGTGAAGTGGTTTGTGGTGCATGATGTCACAGCTATCTAAATAACGGTATTTCACAACAATTGAAGCTGCAAAAAAAATTCTAATGTACTTATATGTATTATCTCTACCCATTATATCAAAAACATATTGAAGTTTTTTTTCTCTTATAAACGTTACATTTTGGGGCTTCAGCTCCATAGAGCCCCATTCATTATGAACCAGCTCAAGAGTGCCCCCAATACAATCCAGAGGTTCTGAGAGTGGACTATCTCTGGAATATCTCATCATGCCAAGCCAATGTCATGACAGTACACACACACACACACACACACACACACACACACACACACACACACACAGAAATGTACTGTCTGTACTTTTGTTTCAGTTCAATTGTGATTACAGCCTAAATGAATGAATAAATGAATGAATGAGTTTCCTCAAATCCATAAAAATATTTGTCAGATAAGGTTTAAAAATTCCTTAAACATCAACAATGTTTTATGTTTTATTTGTTGAAGACAGAATTTCATTAGTCTCAAACAAGACCCCTTTAAAAAGGATAGAAAATAACGGATGTGCATCAGATACTTGGTGTCAGACCACAGGATTCAAAGCCCTTAAAGTTACATTTAAGAGCTGATCTCACCAGATAAAATATTAGTAGGGTAATAATGGTATCACAGGATAGGTATGGTAATGATACAATAATTAGAGCCTATTATCTCTTTAAACATGTCATCTACATGAAGTTCAAAGAAACGTCTATTCCTAGGTTTAAATACCAGCTTAGAGTAGAATAGCACTTAAAAAGGCAATCCAGCCTGTTTTGGACTTCCAAGCTTCCATACTTCCAGATAAGAAGGAACAAAGGAGTGTTGGCAGCTGTAATCAGAACACGTGGCCCAGCAGAAGCTCCGCCACAGACACAGACAGTAAGAGGGTCTACATCACATGAAGTCATCCTGACAAAAGCCCAACATGGCTCCTGTTAATTATGACTGCTGCAGAGAAATGTTGGTCTGTATGCAGTACAGAAATGTGGTTATGGCTGTGAAGTTTCACATATAAATGTCTCTCCTGACTTTGTGTGTTGTCCTTATTGTGGGCCTTCACTGAGGAAGTGAGAGACAAGGGCAAAACTAGTAAATAAGTCAATAATACTAAACTGTGTGTCACCTGGTATCTTTCCTGTGTGGATCACTGGGATTCAAACAGATCCCAAACAAGTGTCTGTTAGGTGTGTACAGGACAACTTAAACTGGTGTTGTTTAAACTGGTTATGTCTGGTCTGAAATACCAGACATGTTCCCCCATTTGTGTTTATACGGGATCTGGGCCCGGACCGCAACGGCCCGTCAACACGGCCCATTGTCCCAAATTCCTTCCTTTATGTGACTGTATTACACAATAACCCCCCCACGGCTGCAGATATTATGCAATGTTTGCCAGTGTGGTAACAACAATTCGTGTCTACGTGCTCTGTATGTATAAAAGTAAGCATATCATCTACTGAATAATGAATATTTCTGTGACATTACTGCTATAGTGCCAGCAGAAGTGCTGTGACTACAATGTGAGCTTTCACTCTGTCACATGACGTCATCATTACTCATGGCAGCGGCGGCTGGTGGCGCTGATTTACGCCCTGACCCGTAAACTGTTATGATACAATAATATACGCTGTTCATGCTACGTGCTAACGTTAACTTCCGGAGTCACAGCAGCTGTAAGGTGTTGAAAACAATCCGCTAACTCCTTCTACTGCCTGAATACATTCAGTAAATGTCTTTCTAGCGGCCATTACCCCGCTTTCACCAGCGAACACATACATTAATACATAAGTGCTAGTTCCCCTGGAGGCTAACGTTTAGCCACATGACAGAAATGTAGTTCTGCGCAGCTGAGATTCTGTCGTCACAAAGCTTAAACACAACACCATCAGAAATCATCATGACACTGTGAGGAGTTATTGTTAGAAACTACCTCTACCTGCTCCACCTCCTGGTCGGATGGTCGCTCTGTTGGTACAGTCAGCCTCCAAAGCTAACCAGCAATAAGACACAGTTCTACATTGGGACCCGGCTCTCCTGGCAGGCTTCTCCTCCTCAACTGGCTCCGGACTCATGGATCTGTGTTAGTAGGTCAGCGTATTGGCAGCGTGAAATTAAATGACAAGGACTGTAGCCAATCACAATGCAGCATTTTCCAACTTTAGCCAATGACTCCTGGCTTTAGCAGAGAGCCCAGATCTCATCTAAAGCATATGTCGTCATCCACAATGTGAGTGAGGCATTTAGGGGCGTCAGTTCACGAGAACACCATAGTTTGGTTTTCATGATTTTACAGCAGAATCCTTCAGAGATCTTTACTGCTTATAATATCATTGCTAAAACATAAATAATCACTTTTAGAGACAAGGTCACAAAGTACATCACAAGATGCAATATTTCACCTCTGTACATTGAATTGACGTTGACATCATCATCCGCTACTGTATTTACATCATGCTTTTGATATAATGGGTAGAAACAATACATATAAGTACATTAGACAATTTCTTTTGCATCTTCAATTGTTGTAAAATACCTTTGTGGAAGTAGTTGTGACGTCACACACCAAAAGTCACTTTACATTACTTTACTTTAGGACATTAATAGAATAAGTCTGCTGTTATATTAACCAGATCTACATTTGTCTGTCGAAAATTTAAATCCTTAATTGACCAGTCAGCATAAGTTACCAGAATGCTGGCATTTTGTGGGCATAATGCCTTCCCTGTTAGAAAAATAAGAGGATGTTAGTATTTTTACATTTCACCTCTGATATATAATCAACACTAAATTTACACAAACTAAAACGAAATTTGGGCTTTTTGTGGAGAAGTAGGTGAAAATAATTATTTTAGCCGTTTAGCTCCATTCACTCCATTCATTGATGACTCCTTCTAGAGCGCCCTGTAGGGGAACTGCAGCCGATCTCAGTACAATGGAATTAATAAGGAGTCAACAGGCTGTCTGTGCACAAACTTTATAGTGTCATACAGATATCCAGTGGTGGGAGAAGCATTCATTTCCTTCTTTCTTTTAAAATGAGTAGTTCCACAGTGTGAAAGTGATTACAACTGAAAGTCCCTCTGAACAGAAAAAGGTGCAGCTTTTCAATAACTACGCTCTCAGAGTTTGTCCATTTGTCCGCCTTGATCAGATTTGAATGAAATTCACTATGTATGTTCACGAGACAACACAGGATGACGTCAGTCCATTTAATCAGGATAGCTCAAAGGCATCAAATATATAAAAGACCAGCTGCATCAAACAATATTGCTCTTCACTTCTTTCTCTCACAGCATACACACCTAAATAGTACAAGTCTGGCTATTGGTCAGCCTCCGTCTGACCTATAGGGGGCCAGAGTTAGAGCCTGAAGGTATGCACTTTGATTTACTAGTGGGGTACTTGGGGAGCACATTCCTTCCAAACTGCTAAAATTACAACCAAGGAATGTGATATCACAAATTTTAATTTCTGATATAGTGATTTATCCATTCATACAACAGTGAAAGGAAGAGAAGTTAAACATCAAATATGAAAATGTGATGAAGGAATGATGGTAAAATATGACAAATATGAAGACATTAGAAAGGCAAAGAAAACATACATACTATAGAATTTCATGTTATACAGTGTAATACAAAATGTTAGGCGACTAAAACCTAGTGTGAACAAACTGCTAACTTTATTATTAATATATGTTGAAAAACTG
>CM075199.1:990025-1000025 GCA_037577475.1 Chaunax sp. Z400
CATCCTAACAAACTCTCTCACAGGCAAAGTGGAAAAGAGAGTGATATAATCTACGATGAATGTCTCAGTAGGCTACTACTGAGACAAGCACTACATAAAGCCGGAAAAAAGCGGAGAAGCAGGAAGGGGAAAGGTCTGAAACCCTTATAGAGCCAAGTCAAGATTCATGTGACCATCACTCAGGGGGAATGTACACATCAGAGAGAAGAGGAAAAAGAGAGAGAGACAGTGTTCAAAATTCCTGAAAGACTCTTTCAAGATGGCCGGAAGCTTGCTAGAGGAGACAAAGATTTGCACATTGATCATGGCAAAGGAGGAACTGGAGGACCATCTAAGGGAAGACCCAGACTCCATCCACACAGAGTGAGGCTGTTCCTCCCAGACTGAGTGAAGTGAATGATGGTAAGGAGAGCAAGCTCAAGTTCTGCACCTGCTCTAATGATAAGCTCTACAAAAGATGCCCTCAGGTCCTGACAGAACAATGGAGGCTGATGAGGGTCCTCTGAAAACACCAGTGTTCCCGCTGAGTCGGCAAAAAGTAAGATCCGTTTACCATCGGACAATTCTGAAGCATTGCACTGCTAAGGGTGGAAGGACAGACTTTATTCCCATGACTTCCAAGAGAATGACCACTTTCTCATATGAAACAACTACACTGACACAAGCTGCCAGAAAGCTGCAGTCCCTGCTCCCTCAGTCTCTACAGAACATTATAATGATATGACAATATTTTAAATATTATTATATTATTATTATTATATCATTTTTATCTGCTTTTTTTAAATTACTAAACCATTACTATATTTCTTAAGATATCCAGCAATATTATGCTTTAATGACTACCAACTATTACTATACATAATTTCTAATTAGAGCTTTGTTCCATTGTGGCTTCATGATTCTTTCATTTCACACCTATGTTCAGGTTTACCTATCTAACACCAAATTACAACCAAAAGAGATTATCAGGACCATATATTATTATTATTATTATTAACATTATTTTATAGGGACCCCAGCATTCCCTTTTGGGCAAGCACATGGTGTGGCTGTTATTTTCCTCATTAATAACGTATCATTTATCAAACCTGATTCCCATCCACTACTAATCAGAATGATAATTTTTATGACCTAGCCCGTCCAATTTGCAGACTGTGATCTATACATATTAGTAGACTTATCAAACAAACAGGGAGGCACAGCAACCCTCCTATAAACTTAAATGTCAGTGTTCTCATGCTGTCAAATAGAATTGTTGATGGAATAGAGGAGATGGTGGTTTTAGAGGTCCACGGTCCAAGGACCATGCCTCAGAAAGACAAGTGGGGCTGTTTAAATAGCCATGCATCAACACCTGGCTTTTAAAGGGAATGGAGAAGACACTCGCATGATTTATGTTATGCCCATAACAATAACTGAGGGACTAAATGCAGCCTCTTTGCACCTTGTGCCTTACTTTGTGCCCAGGTTGTGTGCTGTGTAACAAGCTAAAGAAAACTGGATACAGCCCAACTGAACTTGGACTGTGGATTTTAAAGTTCTTTTAAATTCAGCAGATGTTCTACATTAAGTCATTTCTTTCTTTGTGTTAAAAACATTGTGTGCATTTGTCCTGGTGATGTATGTGTGTTTATTTGCAAATAGGAAGTGAGATCCGGTCCCAAGAGCCATGTCAGTTCAAACAGGATCCATGAACATGATAACTGAGTCATTTTGAGTTCATTGTACTCTAATGGTCAACAGAGCTCAGCTCAATAGATAGAAGTATATGAAACTGTCTGCAACGTTAGATGACAACCCAAAATAATCAAGTGATTCTGGAAAACACACCTTTTTATTCATATGACTACGTAAACATTATATGAGCAAAAAGCAAACATATGGTGGAAAAGACATCTGTGGGAAAAAGTCACATGCAATGAAACGTTTGTCAACAGTGTAAAAAAAACAATTACAACAAAAAAACAAACGATTCTTTGTTCTCATTCTTTGTTTTGTTTGATGGAGATAAGTTCCAGAAACATCATAAAGAATATAGTTATTACCAAAGTTACCCAGAGACTGTTTCAAAACTACAACAATATTTATTTTCATCATACATTCTATTTTTGTTTGATTGTGGCCATAGAATAGATACCACAGAATAATACCCTCAAAACAACAACAACAACAACAACAACAACAACAACAATAACAAGCAGGAAACATTGCGTATGAGGAACATTTGAACATTTGAGGTGAAAATAGAGAAATCTCAGGATGGGTAAATCTTCTTCTACTCTAGCTGAAAGGTAAGATAGCAACCGTCATTGGAACAAAGTTTACTTCAGACCATGTTTTCCTACAATCATGCTACATTTATGTGAGGTCACAAGAACACGAGAACTTTAGGTCAGCTGATCCTCTATATGTAACTTGGCTAGAACAGGTAAATAAAACATCCTGAACATCACTGACACAGTTTCTTAAGGGAGAGTTTGAGTATACTGAGGGGTGGTTTACCAGGTATTCCCCATAGTGAGGCCATTAAAGACTAGATGACAGTCACCATGCCCTTAGTTTGGACTAGAAGAGACCAGTACTGGTACATCAGGATAGAAATGTAGTGCTGTTGACAGGTTCAGGAGTAAAATGCATTTTAGCCATCTGAAAGATCAGTCACCTAAAAATATCAATCAGTTGAAGTGTAAAATATACTCACAGATCAGCTGTGATACGTGTCACAGATCAGCTGTTTGGGTCAGACTTAAAGTGGTTTACAGAAGGGACAACAAATAGAAGAAAACACAATAAGACAGCAACACAGAAATGCCTTTCACTTTGGAGACAAGAGGATGACTTTGTGAGAATGCAGTAAAACTTTTCCACATGGAGAAGGACCAGGCTAAAGAGAGGGGAAACTGCTTTTATTTACTGGTTGTTAAGTGTTTTCATTTGGTAGTCATGTTACCTACTGGTGGTGTAAAGCAGTGTTCACCTGTAAGTGTCTGATGATAATGTTAAATGGTGATTTATATAAAAAATATAGTACATACTTAAACTGATACTGACCTGCTATTCTTAAGGTGTGTTTTCTTTATATGGTTATAATGTTACATGACTTAGCTTGTATGCTAGCACTGCTGTCTGCTTTGCCAAACTGTGGGCATTGTGACTATTTGCCGTAGGTTATAATAACACTAAATATGCATAAGTATCCCATACAACCCCTCTTTAAAGCATCTGAACTATACCTTTAAGAGGTACAAACATGATACACACTTGAAATTCAAATGTCCCAGTACCATCTTCAAATTTCATACAAAAACATTCAGCCACTGTTCTGCAAAAATTCTCACTTCATTTGATACTGTATTAGAATTATGGCCAAGCACAGCTGACAGAATATGTCAGCTCCACTGCTCTTCACTTATGTTTCTGACAAGTGGATCACCAGTTCATCAGTCTGTGGAGGGTCACTGTCACCAAGCAATTCTGTTTCAGGAACTGACAAGTCCTTGTTTTGGCCTAGCTCTTCCTGGGGCATCCTGTCGGCGAGGTCCTCATCAATGGCCTTGGAGTCCTCATTTAGCAATGCTGCCCGCTCAGTGACAGAAGTGTTGGAAGGGGCAGTGGTGACGTAGCCTGTAGATGTGGATCCACTGCCACTGTGGTGAGAACCGGCTTTGGGAACCATCTGTTGTGGGTGGTGCATCTGCTGTTGGGGAATGGGCATGGGTATTTGCACCGGGTAAAAGTTCTGCAGGTATGGGTAAGCTGGCATGGGGTGATATCCATTGACAGGGATGTATAGCTGTGGGGGCACCATTGGACGATGCATTTGACCCTTCATGGGCATGAACTGGGGCTGGTGGAAAGGCGAACTCTTTTTAGGGATGGTGTAGCGCAATGCATTTGCTGTGCTCATGCTGATGTTGCTCACCGGGCTGGTACTGAGAGAGCTGGTCTGGGTAGTGTTGCTGGTGCCAGAAGTCTGAGCAGAGCTGTTGTAGTTGGACAGGCTCTCCCAGCAGCGCAGACGTGTGTGGATGTCTTTGAAGCGAGGCCTTCTTGCAGGGAATTCACTCCAACACTCCAGCATTAAAGTGTAAATCCAGGCTGGGCAATCATCTGGACAAGGCAGTAGCTGGTGGCTACGCACCATCTCAATCACGTCCTGGTTGGAGTAGCCACAATATGGCTGCAGACCATAACTGAAAGCCTCCCACAGCAGGACACCATAAGACCAGATGTCAGAGTCGGTGGAGAACTTGCCATACATTATAGCTTCCGGGGACATCCAACGAATGGGGAAAGGGCTAGTGCCCATTAGACTGTAGTAGTCAGCAGAGTAGACATCTCTGAAAAAGCCCAGATCCAGTATCTTGATGCTCAGTTTGTCAAAGACCAGAATGTTTCGAGCAGCAAGGTCTTTATGGACGACTTGCTGGCTGGAGAGGTACTCCATTCCTGCAGCAATCTGGGTGATGATGTGAAGGAAATCAGCCTGCTCCAGTGTAGACTTGACTGTTTTGTCATCATCTGAGCTGCCAACATCTGAGTTGGGGGAGCGCATCACCAGATACTCATGCAGGTTACCACAGCTGGAGTAAGTGAACATCATACTCATTGGATGGTCTTTGGTAACCACACCCAGCAAACAGACAATATTTTGGTGCTGTAAGTGAAATCGAAGCATAGCTTCTTTGCGAAATTCCTCAGAGAGTGTGGCATCAACTTTGTCTTTTAACGTCTTGATGGCCACCACCTGGGTCTGCTCCCCAGGCGTGGTGCCATAGAGGTGACCCTTGTAAACCTTGCCAAACCGATCCTCGCCAAGTTCCTCCATAAACCGTACAGCTGACATGTTGATCTCACGCAGCTTGGCCTGCAGCCATGAAGCAGAAGATACATGTCATCAAAGTCTGGCCAAAATAGTGCTGCTGTCAGAGAACACAGTGTTTCATCAGAATGGAAGAACTGTGTGTGTGTGTGTGTGTGTGTGTACTGTGTGTGTACTGTGTGTGTGTACTGTGTGTGTGTGTGTGTACTGTGTGTGTGTACTGTGTGTGTGTACTGTGTGTGTGTGCGTGTGTGTGTGTACTGTGTTGGTGTGTGTACTGTGTGTGTGTGTGTGTACTGTGTACTGTGTGTGTGTGTGTGTGTGTGTGTGTACTGTGTAATGTGTGTGTGTGTGTGTGTGTTTGTGTACTGTGTGTGTACTGTGTGTGTGTGTGTGTACTGTGTACTGTGTTTGTGTAGTGTGTGTGTGTGTGTACTGTGTGTGTGTGTGTGTGTGTATACTGTGTACTGTGTGTGTGTGTGTGTATACTGTGTACTGTGTGTGTGTGTATACTGTGTACTGTGTGTGTGTGTGTAAACTGTGTACTGTGTGTGTGTGTGTAAACTGTGTACTCTGTGTGTGTGTGTGTACTGTGTACTGTGTGTGTGTGTGTGTGTGTGTACTGTGTGTGTGTTTGTGTACTGTGTGTGTACTGTGTGTGTGTGTGTGTACTGTGTACTGTGTGTGTGTGTACTGTGTACGGTGTGTGTGTACTGTGTACGGTGTGTGTGTACTGTGCGTGTGTGTGTGTGTGTGTGTACTGTGTGTGTGTTTGTGTACTGTGTGTGTACTGTGTGTGTGTGTGTGTGTACTGTGTACTGTGTGTGTGTTTGTGTACTGTGTGTGTACTGTGTGTGTGTGTGTGTGTACTGTGTTCTGTGTGTGTGTTTGTGTACTGTGTGTGTACTGTGTGTGTGTGTGTGTGTGTGTGTACTGTGTACTGTGTGTGTGTGTGTGTGTGTGTACTGTGTACTGTGTGTGTGTGTGTGTGCGTGTGTGTGTTTGTGTACTGTGTGTGTACTGTGTGTGTGTGTGTGTACTGTGTACTGTGTGTATGTTTGTGTACTGTGTGTGTACTGTGTGTGTGTGTGTGTACTGTGTACGGTGTGTGTGTGTGTGTGTGTGTGTGTACTGTGTGTGTGTTTGTGTACTGTGTGTGTGTGTGTGTGTGTGTGTGTGTGAGTGTGTTTGTGTACTGTGTGTGTACTGTGTGTGTGTGTGTGTACTGTGTACTGTGTGTGTGTGTGTGTGTGTACTGTGTGTGTGTGTGTGTACTGTGTGTGTGTTTGTGTACTGTGTGTGTGTGTGTGTGTGTGTGTGTGTGTACTGTGTGTGTGTACTGTGTGTGTGTGCGTGTGTGTGTGTACTGTGTTGGTGTGTGTACTGTGTACTGTGTGTGTGTGTACTGTGTGTGTGTGTGTGTGTACTGTGTGTGTGTGTACTCTGTGTGTGTGTACTGTGTGTATGTGTACTGTGTATGGTGTGTGTGTACTGTGTGTGTACTGTGTGTGTGTACTGTGTGTGTGTGTGCGTGCGTGTGTGTGTGTACTGTGTGTGTGTACTGTGTGTGTGTACTGTGTGTGTGTGCGTGTGTGTGTGTACTGTGTACTGTGTTGGTGTGTGTGTACTGTGTGTGTGTACTGTGTACGGTGTGTGTGTACTGTGTGTGTGTGTACTGTGTACGGTGTGTGTGTACTGTGTATGGTGTGTGTGTACTGTGTGTGTGTACCTTGTGTGTGTGCGTGTGTGTACTGTGTGTGTGTACTGTGTACGGTGTGTGTGTACTGTGTGTGTGTGTACTGTGTACTGTGTATGGTGTGTGTGTACTGTGTGTGTGTACCTTGTGTGTGTGCGTGTGTGTGTGTGTGTGTGTGTGTATACTGTGTACTGTGTGTGTGTGTGTATACTGTGTACTGTGTGTGTGTGTATACTGTGTACTGTGTGTGTGTGTACTGTCTGTGTGTGTATACTGTGTACTGTGTGTGTGTGTGTGTGTACTGTGTACTGTGTGTGTATACTGTGTACTTTGTGTGTGTGTGTGTATACTGTGTACTGTGTGTGTGTGTGTGTGTGTGTACTGTGTACTGTGTGTGTGTTTGTGTACTGTGTGTGTACTGTGTGTGTGTGTGTGTGTACTGTGTACTGTGTGTGTGTGTGTGTGTGTGTGTGTGTGTGTGTACTGTGTACTGTGTGTGTGTGTGTGTGTGTACTGTGTGTGTGTGTGTGTGTGTGTGTGTACTGTGTGTGTGTTTGTGTACTGTGTGTGTGTGTGTGTGTGTGTACTGTGTGTGTGTACTGTGTGTGTGTGCGTGTGTGTGTGTACTGTGTTGGTGTGTGTACTGTGTATTGTGTGTGTGTGTACTGTGTGTGTGTGTGTACTGTGTGTGTGTGTGTGTGTACTGTGTGTGTGTGTACTGTGTGTGTGTGTACTGTGTGTATGTGTACTGTGTATGGTGTGTGTGTACTGTGTGTGTACTGTGTGTGTGTACTGTGTGTGTGTGTGCGTGTGTGTGTGTACTGTGTGTGTGTACTGTGTGTGTGTACTGTGTGTGTGTGCGTGTGTGTGTGTACTGTGTACTGTGTTGGTGTGTGTGTACTGTGTGTGTGTGTACTGTGTACTGTGTTGGTGTGTGTGTACTGTGTGTGTGTACTGTGTACGGTGTGTGTGTACTGTGTGTGTGTGTACTGTGTACGGTGTGTGTGTACTGTGTATGGTGTGTGTGTACTGTGTGTGTGTACCTTGTATGTGTGCGTGTGTGTACTGTGTGTGTGTACTGTGTGTGTGTACTGTGTGTGTGTGTACTGTGTACGGTGTGTGTGTACTGTGTATGGTGTGTGTGTACTGTGTGTGTGTACCTTGTGTGTGTGCGTGTGTGTGTGTGTGTGTGTATACTGTGTACTGTGTGTGTGTGTGTATACTGTGTACTGTGTGTGTGTGTATACTGTGTACTGTGTGTGTGTGTACTGTCTGTGTGTGTATACTGTGTACTGTGTGTGTGTGTACTGTGTACTGTGTGTGTATACTGTGTACTTTGTGTGTGTGTGTGTATACTGTGTACTGTGTGTGTGTGTGTGTGTGTGTACTGTGTACTGTGTGTGTGTTTGTGTACTGTGTGTATACTGTGTACTGTGTGTGTGTGTGTGTGTGTGTGTGTGTGTGTACTGTGTAATGTGTATGTGTGTGTTTGTGTACTGTGTGTGTACTGTGTGTGTGTGTGTGTACTGTGTACTGTGTTTGTGTAGTGTGTGTGTGTGTGTGTACTGTGTACTGTGTGTGTGTGTATACTGTGTACTGTGTGTGTATACTGTGTACTGTGTGTGTGTGTGTGTACTGTGTACTGTGTGTGTGTGTGTATACTGTGTACTGTGTGTGTGTGTATACTGTGTACTGTGTGTGTGTGTGTACTGTGTACTGTGTGTGTGTGTGTGTGTGTGTGTACTGTGTGTGTACTGTGTGTGTGTGTGTGTACTGTGTACTGTGTGTGTGTGTACTGTGTGTGTGTGTGTGTGTACTGTGTGTGTGTGTACTGTGTGTTTGTGTACTGTGTATGGTGTGTGTGTACTGTGTGTGTGTACTGTGTGTGTGTGTGCGTGTGTGTCTGTACTGTGTGTGTGTACTGTGTGTGTGTGCGTGTGTGTGTGTACTGTGTACTGTGTTGGTGTGTGTGTACTGTGTATGGTGTGTGTGTACTGTGTGTGTGTACCTTGTGTGTGTGCGTGTGTGTGTGTACTGTGTGTGTGTGTATACTGTGTACTGTGTGTGTTTGTATACTGTGTACTGTGTGTGTGTGTGTGTGTGTACTGTGTACTGTGTGTGTGTGTGTGTACTGTGTGTGTGTTTGTGTACTGTGTGTGTACTGTGTGTGTGTGTGTGTACTGTGTACTGTGTGTGTGTGTACTGTGTGTGTGTATGTGTGTACTGTGTGTGTGTGTACTGTGTGTTTGTGTACTGTGTAGGGTGTGTGTGTACTGTGTGTGTACTGTGTGTGTGTACTGTGTGTGTGTGTGCTTGTGTGTGTGTACTGTGTTGGTGTGTGTACTGTGTATTGTGTGTGTGTGTACTGTGTGTGTGTGTACTGTGTGTGTGTGTGTGTGTACTGTGTGTGTGTGTACTGTGTGTGTGTGTACTGTGTGTATGTGTACTGTGTATGGTGTGTGTGTACTGTGTGTGTACTGTGTGTGTGTACTGTGTGTGTGTGTGCGTGTGTGTGTGTACTGTGTGTGTGTACTGTGTGTGTGTACTGTGTGTGTGTGCGTGTGTGTGTGTACTGTGTACTGTGTTGGTGTGTGTGTACTGTGTGTGTGTGTACTGTGTACTGTGTTGGTGTGTGTGTACTGTGTGTGTGTACTGTGTGTGTGTACTGTGTACGGTGTGTGTGTACTGTGTGTGTGTGTACTGTGTACGGTGTGTGTGTACTGTGTATGGTGTGTGTGTACTGTGTGTGTGTACCTTGTGTGTGTGCGTGTGTGTACTGTGTGTGTGTACTGTGTACGGTGTGTGTGTACTGTGTGTGTGTGTACTGTGTACGGTGTGTGTGTACTGTGTATGGTGTGTGTGTACTGTGTGTGTGTACCTTGTGTGTGTGCGTGTGTGTGTGTGTGTGTGTATACTGTGTACTGTGTGTGTGTGTGTATACTGTGTACTGTGTGTGTGTGTGTGTGTACTGTGTACTGTGTGTGTATACTGTGTACTTTGTGTGTGTGTGTGTATACTGTGTACTGTGTGTGTACTGTGTGTGTGTGTGTGTACTGTGTACTGTGTTTGTGTAGTGTGTGTGTGTGTGTACTGTGTACTGTGTGTGTGTGTATACTGTGTACTGTGTGTGTATACTGTGTACTGTGTGTGTGTGTGTGTACTGTGTACTGTGTGTGTGTGTGTATACTGTGTACTGTGTGTGTGTGTGTGTACTGTGTACTGTGTGTGTGTGTGTGTACTGTGTGTGTACTGTGTGTGTGTGTGTGTGTACTGTGTACTGTGTGTGTGTGTACTGTGTGTGTGTGTGTGTGTACTGTGTGTGTGTGTACTGTGTGTTTGTGTACTGTGTATGGTGTGTGTGTACTGTGTGTGTGTACTGTGTGTGTGTACTGTGTGTGTGTGTGCGTGTGTGTCTGTACTGTGTGTGTGTACTGTGTGTGTGTGCGTGTGTGTGTGTACTGTGTACTGTGTTGGTGTGTGTG
>CM075199.1:1007525-1072525 GCA_037577475.1 Chaunax sp. Z400
GATGGCGATAGCAGGGATTAGAATAAACAGGATCTCCTTCCTGGGGTTCTCTGGAGGATCTGGAGATGAATAAAACAGACAGGAACATGTTAGACTCTCTAACGTGTAATGCATTCATTCTAACTGTATTCACTTGATTCTTCTTTGAGCTCTTACAGTATTACATACACACAATGTCATTTAAAGCTAAACTCAGCTTTTAGTGGGACATCAGTCTACTCTCAACAAAAATCCACACTAAAAGGCAAATCCACCCTCATGGTACAAGAATAAAAGCCATCAGTTACAGTTTATGTGAAACAAAGAGAAACTGTGAAGGAAAGGTTCATTCAGATTTACACTAGAACTGATAATGGGCTTAAAACAGCAGCAGATACAGTCAAAAAATACAAGGATGCCCCAAGGAGTTGAAACATTTCACAGCTGTAATGCTTTTCTACACGCCTCAGTCATATGACTTCATTTAAAGTCATAACGTAGGGAAAAAGATAATGAAAGTATACCTGACTGCATGAAGCAGCTGTTTCTGTGTCAGTATTTAAAGAACTTTAAATTCACTACTATAAGATATAAACATGTAGCTGATCATTTTTCCAGCACATTAATCACGATGTGAGTTTTTATAATGCCACATCATATTATGAATATTTATAAGATCATAAAGCCAAAAGAAGAACCAAAACACAATTAAAATAAATAAAGTTTAGTTCATTTTACAAAACACGAAACAATATGTACCGGTGTTTGGAGTATTCACCCAGGCTCTACTGCACACACAGGCATGTCCTTTATCTCTCAAGTTTAGAGTGCACTTGTTTTTTTTACTGGTGTCATACTGGTCCAGTCTGACATAATCTGATGATCCATTTGTCTTTTTTCAGTGAGTCTTTTTTACTGTCAGAATTTCTTTTAGTGTCTTTTAGTGGAGGAAACGTCACTCCTCTGGACCCGAGGACTGCTCTGGAGCCTCAGACACAGCCATGAACCCTTAGCCATTTTCTTTCAGACTGCAGCAGAAAGATCTGCTTGATGCACATTTTGATCCAGGATATCTGTATAATTATCACCCACACAAATAAGACACTGTTGAAACTCTCAGTCAGCTTTCAGGGCCTGCAATTCATTCCACTGAAACTCTGATTACCAATAAGGTCAATGTCATTATGCATATTATTGATGGAAATACCAGCTCTGTCCTTCTATTACTGGATCTCAGCATTTGATGCCACTGATCATGATATACAACTAGAATGATGAACATTCATGTTGGTGTCACTCTGCTTGTATGATCACATTAGTAACTAAGAGGCCTTCATGTCCTCTGGGAAACCCTGGATGTTTCATCATTTCCTGCTGATTAATTCGGATAAGACTGAGAGCCCTACTGACCAGTTTTTAATTTTTTAAAGTCTGTTTATTGAAATTTTAAAGGACAGATTAGACATAACATTACAATAACAGCACTCTGTAAGGAACTCTGAGACAAGATCAGACGAATGTCCGTTAAGATACAAAGAGAGAACATGAGAACACTGATAATTAAAAAAAGAAGAGAAAAATAGTATATACTATAAATGATGAATATGATTCAAAGGGAACAGAAAACAGGGAAAAATGAAAAACTAAACAAGAAAAAGAAAAAAGTCCTGGCAACATACAGTAAATGTCCCAATGACATGAGAATGTGATGCTACACAATCAGAGCCTTGACACATCCTGTATGCCACGAGAGGAATACAAGTCCGTTCACTGCCACTGAGTTGCCACCCATTTGTCGAGAAGTGGTTTCCAGATTTTCAGCAAGACGTGTTCCTTATTGTTAAGTTTATATTGAAGGTCTTCCATATGAATCACATTTCCCAGCTCCCTCAGCCTCTGGTGGAATGTGGGGCTGGACTCAGACTTCCAGTGTTTTGCTATCAGAGTACAGAGTCCTCAGGTAGCCCACATACAGCCAGAAAAGGGTCAGGAGTTATTTTACAAGAAGCCTTTGACACGTAATCAAATATAAGAGACCAAAAGGAGTGGAGCTCAGGGCATAGTCACAGCTGATGGGCAAGTGTACCTACTTCCTGTTTGCACTTATCACACAGGGGAGAAACATCAGGATATATAGAATGGAGCCTTGATTTTGAGAAGTGGAGTCTATGAACAATCTTTAACTGCATAATCAATGTCTTATATTTATGGAGCTATTGTTTATTTTAATGTGTCATCAGTGATTTCAGCTCTTCAACCCAAGTGTTCCTAAATCTTGTATCAGATTTAGTTTCACTGCTACATGTGCTTGCAGGGATGCATATAGAAAAGAGATTGACCCCTTCTTGTTAGGATCATGGCAGATAAAGCTGTCAAGTGTATGTTGGGGTTTATTTTCATTCTGTGGGAGGTGAGTCCTAATAGAATGTCATATCTTGAGTTGTCTAAAAAAGTGCGTTGTTGGCAGGCTGTGGGACTGTTGGAATTGTTGAAAGGATGACAGTTTACCTCCAGTATATAAGTCACCAATTCTAACTATGTTTTTGTCTTTCCTGATGGAAGAAAATGAATCATTTAGACCTGGAGGGAAAGCATGTTTTTTGCAGATAGGGTTATCTATGTAGACTTTAGGTAAATTCATAAAAGCCTGGATTTGCCTTCATGTTCCTTAAGAGTTTCAAATGATGGGGCTGGTTATGTTTGATGGAATTTTAACCCTAATAGGATTGTTGGAAAGCGCAGGAGGAGATGTGTGGCCACAGACTGCTGGTTTGATCTGAAGCCATGAAGTTGTAGTTGTTAGAGGGGTCTGCTGGTAGGCTTTTGTGCCAAATGGTGAAGACTCTCAGGTTTGCAGCCCAGTGATAAAGTTGAAAATGAGGGAGGCCAAATACACCCTTCAATTTATCCTAACAGAGATGTTTTTTTTTGCTATTCTGGCCCCTTTATTATTCCAGATGAATGATGAACTGATAGAGTCTAATTTCTTAAAGTAGCATAATGGTATATAGACTGGTAGACATTGAAATATATATAGGAATCTGTGGAGCGTGACCGTTTTTATGGCATTAATGTGGCCAGCTAGGGAGATTGGCAGTGTATTCCAGAATTCAATATTATTGCAGCTTGACTTGCCCAGTTTGACTTCAAGAGATCACCATATTTTCACATGGCAATAATACCTAAAATCTTAATGTTGTTATGCACAATCTTAAAGGGCATTGAGTATAAAAGGTCTAGGTCTACCTTTTCCGATACTGGAAGCAGTTCACTCTTTTCCCAATTAATGGTGTACCCTGAAAGGCTTCCAAAGGATGCAAGTAGATGCAAAAGAGGAGGAAGAGAGACCTTAGGATGCGATAGATACAATGTTATGTCGTCGGCAAAAAGTGACGGGTGATGGACTGTATCATGTATCTGAAGAGGGTTATAATCTATATTTGATCTAATTTGACTAGCAAGAACTTCAATACATAAATTAAATAAATGAGGTGAGCAGGAGCAGCCTTGCTGAACGCCTCTATATTAAAAGGCTGCGATATCTCCCCGATGGTAATAATAGAGGCTTGAGATTTAGAGTAGATGATATTAATCCAATTTATAAATGTATTTCCAAAACCAAAATGACTTAAGGTGGATAACATGAATTTCCAAATGCCTTCTCTGCATCTAAGGCAATAATCACACTCCTCTTCACAGTCATTTATTAATTTTCCATTTTTGTCTCTGATTTTGTGGATGGCACGGGAGGCTTGTGTATGTCTTAATTGTTGGACTGTGTGGTTTATCTCCAAATTCAAAGTATTTTTGTTGTGTTTTGTGAAGCATAAAACCAACACGTTTTGTTAAGATAGTATTGTGTTCAAATTTCAGTTTAATAGCCTCCAAAGTCGCACTGGAAGGGGTTGGCTTATATGAATTTCTCTTATTCTCTGTTTTCTTTTTATTGCCAACAAAAGATGTTCTATGACCCCTGGTAACGACTTTCAGTGATTCCCATAGGACAGAATCATTTACATCATTAGTGTCGTGCTCAGAAATGAAGTGGGAGATGTGTTTGTCCAGGTAATTTTTAAATTCCATATCTTTTAACATCATTGCATACCATTGGCCATTCTTTAGTGTCTGCTCATCTAACCTTAACATCATGGATATTGGGGCATGATCTGATATCAAAATTGGGTGATACACTATTTTATCAGCTGTTGATATCAGTTTGGAGTCGAGCAGAGAGTAATCTATACTTTATGAACAGGTGAGAAAAATGAATAGTCTCTGTCAGTTGGATGTGAGAGCCTCCATATGTCTAAATTCAAGCTTTCCATTTATGTTTTTAAGTGGATGCTAGAGTTTGACAAGAGAGGATCCATTATACAGTTAAAGTCTCCACCAATCACAATATTGTCTGCAAAGCTTGGTATGGCATTAAAACCTTTTGAAAAAACCCTGGGCTGTCAACATTAGGGCCATATATGTTCACAAGTGTGATTGGTACAGTGTTCAAAGTGCCAGATACAATAAGAAACCTCCCTTCAGGGTCACAAATTGTGGATGAATGAATAAAGGGGATATTTTTCCTAAGCAATGTCACAACTCCTCTGGCATTGGCACTAAAATTAGACTGATGTATCTGATCAGTCCAGCTGACCTTCAATGTGTCTTTAGATTTCTGCTTCACATGTGTTTCTTGTAAAAACAGGATGTCTTCTGACATTGCTTTTAAATGTGATAAAACTTTGGCGCGTTTCAGAATATGGCCTAAACCTCTCACATTCCAGCTTACCATCTTAAACCCCCCCCCAATGTGCCCGGGTTGCTGGTATCTTATGTGGCATCACTAAACATGATGTGCAGAAAATACAGGTTGCCAAGAAAATTGAAAAAGAAAACAAACAAGAAACTAACAAAAACTAACAGCTCTGGCATAACTGGAAACTACCTCAGGTGTAGCACCTTATCACACGAACAAGCCTTGGGCGACTAGGTAACACTAGTTATAATCTAACTCTAACTCTGCATAGCAGTATAACATTCGGTGACAACACAGATAACCCACAGCCCCGACGAGTGTTTTCATAATGAACAATTAGGTGTTATATTGTTCCCGGGGGCTGGTAACAGTTTCAGTCCCAGACTTTCACAACATTAAATACTTACCAGGTATTTTATCATGTAACAGTAACTAGTGACACAGATGGATGTATCTGCTGCAAACAAGTAGAAAAATAGAATTGTCTGACACCTAATATCTGAATAATGACCTTAAGATGTTAACAACACAACTAAGCTGAGTTTTTGTATTATGGCACTTACTGCAAGGCTGGATGTCACAAAGGTCCACCCTGACCTGAGGGTCCAGGGTGAAGCACCAGGGGGCCTGCATCTGGCCTCCTGGGTTTCGGCAGAAGTTGTTGCTCCCCCAGAGTTCGGGGTATTCCTGGGACAGGTGGTGACTGTGAGGGTACTGAGCGCTCCACGGCTGGCAGTGATGACCAGATTTAGTGATGCTGACTGTACCCCTGTAGTCGGCCCCACTCCCATTGTAGCAGCTGTGGTCTGAGCGGGAGTCTGTAGAGCAGACATGACTCAGCATGAATGTTCTCACACTACAACAGAGGAGACTGAGAAGATGCATGGATCTTCTAGCTGGTTCAGTGATGAACACATCAGGTGGTGAGATTTTTTCATGGTCACTCATTTAAACTGAGCTGTGATAGATTTATATATAAAAACCTGAAAAAGAATTGTTGAAGATAGGATTTCTTAATCAAGCATTTAGAAGAGATGTTTGATCTGATAACCTTTAATAAATAGACAGCCTGTTTGTTTGTAAAGCAGTTACATTTGCCATGTTGCCATTTTCATTATTACCTGAAACTAATTTCTCATTTCTTGTAGCAGCAGCACATTTATCAGGATTACTGTACTTATTTTAAGCACAATGTGCTATTTTGTAATAGCATATTCCAGGGTATATAGCTTTATTTCAAGACAATCCCAGTCACAATGGATGCTAGACTGGGATCACATGGATATAATAATGGTGCTGTGGTTTGCAGTAATCGCCTCACAGTGAGGAGGTTTTGGGTTTGAACCCGGCATGGACAACTCATCTGAATTCACAAGACAGTTTTTCCATTTAAGGAACATGCAGTTATTTTACTTGGAATGAGTGATTTGACACTTATTTCAAGAGATTCTTCTATTTTCTAAAGCCTAAATAATTTTTCTTATTTGAAGAAATCTTCTTCCTTCACTGTTTACTTGTCGTCTGTATCTTCTCTCATCGATATAGTAGTAGTTACCCCTCTATGGTTCTGGCACTGTTTGCTGCTGGTGATACCAAACCTGACAACCTCACAGTGATGCTACACACACATCCTGCACACAGCTGTTGTTCACTAAACGTTAGCTCACACACAAACATGTCTGTCTGTAACCAAATCCTGACTCCAGCTCTGAATTTAACATAGTCGCTCTAAAAAAGAATAGTAATAGCATCACATAAAGGATGCGATCATTCATAATGAGCCTGAGATGATTTATGTCTACAGGGATTTGTTTTTACTATCTCACTTTTAGAGTGTATTAAACAGCCAAGATAAAATCACAACCTTTCTGTTCATCTTTGTAAATTCATTTCATGAGCAACATGTCTTTACACCATAACTGTAATGTGTGCATGCCTTAGTATCTACTGACATGGGCCCAGTTTTTCTGGTGGCACTCCTATCCTCATACAGGAAGCAGCATTAGGTGTGCCTGGCTGAGGCAGAAGGTGGCAGCTGGGGAGCTCCAGCTGCATGAGGAGCATGGGATTGGACCGGGCGATGGTGTACTCTGCATGGCACAGGTCATTCTCCAGGGCCTCACACTCATCTCGACAGAGCTGACGTCGCTGGGGGCCCCAAGAGCCCTCGTCACACAGAGGGAAGACGTAATAGCAGAAAGAAGGGATGGCAAACCTGGAGCACTGATCCGATAGGTGGGTGGAGGTTCCAATCATAGTGAAAGCAGCTTGGAGGGACAGATCAGATGTCTTTAATAGTGAACAATGATAGAATTATTGTTTAATAACATGAGTGAAATGTGTCGACTGAGAAAGTCTTACCTGTGATGCGGTTCTCACTCTCACCCTGCATCTGCAGAGACTCAACATAGATGCTCTGGTTGCCAATGAAGCGAGCACAGGCAATGCCTCGGTACGGCTGGCAGAAACCTTTTTCACGTGACCTGAAAAAAAAAAATCTGTTCTGTTCAGATTGCTGGAAAGTTTTCTCTTCAACATTTAAACCTCAATCTTCATGTGATTATCATGTTAGCTACACTTAGTGACAAAACAGCAGGATAATTATGGTCCAATCAGGTCGATTAGAAAAGCTCCGGCTGAAACCAACCATCAGACAGTGACCCAGGCTTATCCAACCTTTTCACACATATTAGACCACAGACACCCATTTTATAAGAGGTTAAGTTTGGGACGTTTTATTACAGGTAGTTTAAGAAAACCGTGACTGAAACAGTGGAAAACTTTGGTTGCCTGTCAGGGACCAGAGCCTCTGAAACCACTGACTGACACAACATGAAGAAGACGTCATCTCTTTGACTGATATACAGTCCAGTACTCGACCTGCTGCTGACTGCTTCTGTTTTTATGTCTGTCAGGTAAAACTGTGTCAGATCTTTAAATTAAAGTCAACATAAAACAAGTGCAAACTGAGTAAAATATAAGACAACTTGAGTAAAATACAGAAAATACAGGTTTAACATGATTT
The DNA here is from genome assembly GCA_037577475.1 of Chaunax sp. Z400. Taxonomy (NCBI): domain Eukaryota; kingdom Metazoa; phylum Chordata; class Actinopteri; order Lophiiformes; family Chaunacidae; genus Chaunax; species Chaunax sp. Z400. The sequence goes on from CM075199.1 coordinate 1,015,280, forward strand.
TATAGATAGATAGATAGATGATAGAGAGATAGATAGATAGATAGATGATAGATAGATAGATGATAGACAGATAGATAGATAGATAGATAGATGATAGAGAGATAGATAGATAGATAGATGATAGATAGATGACAGATAGATAGATGATCGATAGATAGATAGATAGATAGATGATAGATAGATGACAGATAGATAGATGATAGATAGATAGATGATAGATAGATAGATAGATAGATAGATAGATGATAGATAGATGACAGATAGATAGATGATAGATGATAGATAGATAGATGATAGATAGATAGATAGATAGATAGATGATAGATAGATGATAGATACATGATAGATAGATAGATGATAGATAGATAGATAGATGACAGATAGATAGATGATAGATGATAGATAGATAGATGATAGATGGATAGATAATAGATAGATGATAGATAGATAGATAGATAGATGATAGATAGAGAGATAGATGATAGATAGATAGATACATAGATGTTGGATAGATAGATAGATGATAGATAGATGGATAGATGATAGATAGATGATAGATAGATAGATGATAGATAGATGATAGATAGATAGATGATAGATGGATAGATGGATAGATACATAGATAGATAGATGATAGATAGATGACAGATAGATAGATGATAGATGATAGATAGATGATAGATACATGACAGATAGATGATAGATAGATAGATGATAGATAGATAGATAGATGATAGATAGATAGATAGATGATAGATACATAGATAGATAGATTAGATAGATAGACAGATAGATGATAGATAGATAGATGATAGATATATAGTTAGATAGATGATAGATATATAGTTTTAGATGATAGATAGATGATAGATAGACAGATAGATGATAGATAGAAAGATAGATGATAGATAGATAGATGATGGATTGATAGATACATAGATAGATAGATGATAGATAGATGATAGATAGATGGTAGATTAGATGGATAGATGATAGATAGATGATAGATAGATAGATGACAGATAGATAGATAGATGATAGATAGATAGGTGATAGATAGATGATAGATAGATGATAGATAGATGATAGATAGACAGATAGATGACAGATAGATAGATGATAGATAGATGATAGATAGATAGATGATAGATAGATGATAGATAGATAGATAGATAGATAGATGATAGATAGAGAGATAGATGATAGATAGATAGAAAGATAGATACATAGATGTTGGATAGATAGATAGATAGATAGATGATAGATAGATAGATGATAGATGGATAGATAGATAGATACATAGATAGATAGATGATGGATAGATAGATAGATGATAGATAGATAGATGATAGATAGATGATAGATAGATAGATAGATAGATGGATGATAGATAGATGATAGATACATGATAGATATATAGATGATAGATAGATAGATAGATGACAGATAGATAGATAGATAGATAGATAGATGATAAATGATAGATGGATAGATAGATGGATGGATAGATGATAGATAGATGATAGATAGATAGATAGATAGATAGATACATAGATGTTGGATAGATAGATGATAGATAGATAGACAGATAGATGATAGATAGATAGATGATAGATAGATAGATGATAGATAGATGATAGATAGATAGATGATAGATGGATAGATAGATAGATACATAGATAGATAGATGATGGATAGATAGATGAGAGATAGATTAGATAGATAGATGATAGATAGATAGATTAGATAGATAGATGAGAGATGATAGATAGATAGATGATAGATAGATAGATGATAGATAGATAGATTAGATAGATAGATAGATGAATAGATAGATAGATAGATGATAGATAGATAGACAGATAGATGATAGATAGATAGATGATAGATAGATGATAGATAGATGATAGATAGATAGATGATAGATGGATAGATAGATAGATACATAGATAGATAGATGATGGATAGATAGATGAGAGATAGATAGATACATAGATAGATAGATGATAGATAGATTAGATAGATAGATGATAGATAGATAGATAGATTAGATAGATAGATGAGAGATGATAGAGAGATGATAGATAGATAGATGATAGATAGATAGATGACAGATAGATGATAGATACATGATAGATAGATAGATGATAGATAGATAGATAGATGACAGATAGATAGATGATAGATGATAGATAGATAGATGATAGATGGATAGATAATAGATAGATGATAGATAGATAGATAGATAGATAGATAGATAGATGATAGAGAGTTAGATGATAGATAGATTGATACATAGATGTTGGATAGATAGATAGATAGATAGATGATAGATAGATGATAGATAGATAGATGATAGATAGATAGATGATAGATGGATAGATAGATAGATACATAGATAGATAGATGATGGATAGATAGATAGATGATAGATAGATAGATAGATAGATAGATAGATAGATAGATGATAGATAGATGATAGATAGATAGATGATAGATAGATAGATGATAGATAGATGATAGATACATGATAGATAGATAGATAGATGATAGATAGATAGATGACAGATAGATAGATAGATGATAGATAGATAGATAGATGATAGATAGATAGATAGATGATAGATAGATAAATGATAGATAGATAGATAGATAGATAGATAGATGATAGATAGATAGATGATAGATATATAGATAGATAGATGATAGATATATAGATGATAGATAGACAGATAGATGATAGATAGATGATAGATAGATGGTAGATTAGATAGATAGATGATAGATAGATAGATGACAGATAGATAGATAGATGATAGATAGATAGACAGATAGATGGATAGATGATAGATAGATAGATGATAGATAGATGATAGATAGATAGATAGATGATAGATAGATAGATGATAGATAGACAGATAGATGATAGATAGATAGATGATAGATAGATGATAGATAGATAGATGATAGATAGATGATAGATAGATGACAGATAGATAGATAGATAGATGATAGATAGAGAGATAGATGATAGACAGATAGATAGATAGATACATAGATGTTGGATAGATAGATAGATAGATAGATGATAGATAGATGGATAGATGATAGATAGATGATAGATAGATGATAGATAGATAGATGATAGATGGATAGATAGATAGATACATAGATAGATAGATGATGGATAGATAGATAGATGATAGATAGATAGATAGATAGATAGATGATAGATAGATTAGATAGATAGATGATAGATACATGACAGATAGATGATAGATAGATAGATGATAGATAGATAGATAGATGATAGATAGATAGATAGATGATAGATAGATAGATAGATAGATTAGATAGATAGACAGATAGATGATAGATAGATAGATGATAGATATATAGTTAGATAGATGATAGATATATAGTTTTAGATGATAGATAGATGATAGATAGACAGATAGATGATAGATAGATAGATAGATGATAGATAGATAGATGATGGATTGATAGATAGATAGATAGATGATAGATAGATGATAGATAGATGGTAGATTAGATAGATAGATGATAGATAGATGATAGATAGATAGATGACAGATAGATAGATAGATGATAGATAGATAGACAGATAGATGGATAGATGATAGATAGATAGGTGATAGATAGATGATAGATAGATGATAGATAGATGATAGATAGACAGATAGATGACAGATAGATAGATGATAGATAGATGATGGATAGATAGATGATAGATAGATGATAGATAGATAGATAGATAGATAGATAGATAGATAGATAGATGATAGATAGAGAGATAGATGATAGATAGATAGATAGATACATAGATTTTGGATAGATAGATAGATAGATAGATAGATGATAGATAGATAGATGATAGATGGATAGATAGATAGATACATAGATAGATAGATGATGGATAGATAGATAGATGATAGATAGATAGATAGATAGATGATAGATAGATGATAGATAGATAGATGGATGATAGATACATAGATGTTGGATAGATAGATGATAGATAGATAGACAGATAGATGATAGATAGATAGATGATAGATAGATAGATGATAGATAGATGATAGATAGATAGATGATAGATGGATAGATAGATAGATACATAGATAGATAGATGATGGATAGATAGATGAGAGATAGATAGATACATAGATAGATAGATGATAGATAGATTAGATGATAGATGATAGATAGATTAGATAGATAGATGAGAGATGATAGATAGATAGATTAGATAGATAGATGATAGATAGATAGATGATAGATAGATAGATACATAGATGATAGAAAGATAGATACATAGATAGATAGATACATAGATAGATAGATAGATAGATGATAGATAGATATAGATACATAGATAGATAGATAGATACATAAATACATAGATGATAGATAGATGATAGATAGATAGATGATAGATACATAGATAGATAGATAGATACATAGATAGATAGATGAAGACCTACATCATTTTTTCTGTAACCAGTGTGATGAAGACTTTACATCATGTGATGAAGACTATACATCATGTTACTGTAACCAGTGTGATAAAGACTGTACATCATGTGATGAAGACTTTACATCATGTGATGAAGACTATACATCCAACTGCTTCACCCTGATGTGACTTTGATAATCAAACACAGTGATTGATAACTAACAGTGTCAATAAACCGTCTCTACCCCCCAGAGTTTGGACCCTCTGACCTACTTCCTGTTGTTACTGTCAGCTGTCCACCATCTCCATGTTCTCATTACATTGTTATCCTACCAGTATACAGGCCTGTGGGCCAACAGGCCAACAACAGGCCAAAAAACATCTTTGATGTGCCAAATATTGCAAAATCTTAATTCATTTGAAAATAATCATTTGTGTTTTGGAGCCTCTGTGCTGTTCTGAAAGTCATTAGCTAGTCAATTGATGTTGTGATTGTTGGAGTTTCCCCACAATGCTACAGGTTCATTAGGCTTACAATCAGTTACATTAACTAACATCAGGAGGACTTTGGGTGATTTTCTTCAACAGTTTACATCAAGCTTAAAGGCTTTATGGTTCATTTTAAGAAAGCCGACAGGTGAACATACTGCACCATTTTACTGTTTAAATAGCTGCACCTTTCCTATGTTCTGACTACTTACCTTTGCCCTTTGTTTGAAACAAATGTATTCTCATGTCAAAAGCAAAGGACACCAGTGACTTCATAGTCTTATTTCAACAGAGTAGAACGACCTCATCTTCATACTTCTCTGTTAGGTGTACAGGATGTAAACCAACTATTGCATAAGTACAGAAAAGGTTGCCAGTGTCCCCCAGAGTGAATGCTCTAGATAAATTAAAGGGGTCATATTGTTGGCTGATGAGACAGGCTCACTGGAGGAGACATTCAGACAGTTGGTCTGATGGAGGACATCAGCATTCTTTCCAGTTCAGAGCAGGCTTGTCCAAACCACTGGCTAGTGTCTGACTACTGGTTGAAGAATCTATTCTAAGTCCTGGTGAGTCAAACCCACAAGACAGAGGGAAGGAAATCTGCACATCCTGCTACTCTCTTGGTTTGGTTGCATCAGTCAGGGCAGCACAGCACACGGTCTGAACAATTTCTAATAGTCAAAGCAGAGGTTGGGGTGTTAGCTAACATGTCTCTGCATGCTTTTAGCTTTGTATTTTCACTACTGTACTTCTGGGGATGTTTATTACAGTCAATTCCAAAATACCAACCTTTAAATCCGTCCTCACCACTACAAACCTTTAGCTAGTCTAATGACTTGTTAGCTGTGGTCATTTCTAAGCCTTAAACACGAACCCTTACCTCAGGACAATCCTGAAACCTAAACAAGATTTTACATGAGGCTCTTAAATGCAACATTTTTTAAATTGTTGTGGATATTAAACCATTACTTAAATTTTTTTTCCTGTTCTGCCAAATAATAGAAAATTTCAGGAAAAATTCAATGAAACTAGAAAATGTGTGTCCAAGAACACACAGACACACTACTGGAAAACCCAGCTGAACGTGAGAAAAGTGATATGGAAATCACAGTTCAAAACTGGAACATCAGAGGTGGTAAGCATTATGATCTGATACGAGTTACAGGACTGGGTCTGGTAAAATGGATCCACAGCGCCCCCTAGAAACTCTCAAAGAAACAGCTCCAGCTGTGTATTTCACTTATAGGTATGAAAGAATATCAGGGGCTACAAAAAGTGTCTTGGAGTTATGACATAACTCAACAGGAAGTCGTGAAAATTAGGTGCATTTTTCACCATTTTCATACATTTAAGGAACTCCCACAGAATGTGAATGGTCAGTACGGTCTCAACACCTAGATCATTCACCATGAAACAGGAAGTTGTTCGAGCTCCACTGTCCATGGTCCAATCTTTGCTAACTTTCATGTATTGGATAAGATCCATGGCCTGAACACACCCGCATGTCAATATGCAGTTACACTGATAGCCACCTGGTGACAACAGGAAGTATGCCTTTTGTGACAAACATCATTTAATATACTGTGAAATGTTCATGGTGTGGTCTTCACATCATATACTGGATGTACCATTACTGGATGTTCTCTAGCGCCACATAGTGGACACAATGACATCATCAAGTTTTCAATTAAAGTTTTCAGTTAAACTTTGTGGAGAGGTGGGCTGGGGAGAACAGGAGACAGATGGTATGGATCCTCACTGAAAGAACTTTGACTAAGTGAGAATCATCATCATACCAAGCCAATCAGAGGCAGAGCAGGGTGGGCATGGCGTCACCATAGTGGGATTCATGAATTTGCTTGGTGGAGGGATGCACTCGTCGAATTTCCTCTAGTTTAATAAGCTTTTATCCATTTCACCAGTTTTTTTTGGCAACAGTCTCAAAGATGAAACCAACCACCCGTGTTTCTGGAAACTGTCCACACTCACTACCTCCACTGTGTTTTCACCGGCGTTTGTCTGTCTGTTAGCAGGATGACACAGACTACTGGACAGATTTTTGTGACACTTCATAGCATGGTTGAGAATATGACAAGGAAGAACTTATGACATTTTGGAGTGGATCCAGATAAAGGGGCAGAGTGAGCAATTTGGTTCCAGTTTCTTTAACATTGGGACTTTTTTCATAATTTCTGTCTATTACACAAAAACTACTTGATTTTGATGAAACTTGGTAGGGGGGTTGGGCAGGAAGAAACCATTCGATTTGTTGATCTGGATAAAGGGGCATCATCATTTTTTAACATTGCAAGATAAGGCTTTTTAGACCATTTTTGTCAGACTTAATGGATTACCATGAAATTGGGTAGAAGGATGGGTCACGTGCCAGGGAGGAAATTCCTTGAACAACTATCAAATTAATAATACTTCACCAATGTGGTTCTAATTCTAGGGGTAGGAATCGAACCTGCGCAGACCGCTAAAGGATGATAGCCTCGGTACGTGGGCGCCCTAAACTGCACTATCTGCACCCCTATCATTAAATCAGTGGGGCTCACTAGCTGCGATTTAGTTTTCACTGGTGGAACATGTCAAAATATTTATTTAAGATATCTGTATCTCAATTGTGACATGTTACAATATATATTTTCACATGTGTAAATTACATTTCAACTAGTTTAATTTGTTAAAATTAAATATTTCTATATTAGTTAAAATTTGAGTTACAGATATCTTTAATTATTGATGTCTGTGATTCTTTTTTCACTAGTAAGAATTACGATTTCAGATATTTTCAACTGAATTTCCACATGTTGAAAAAGGTTTGTGACTTGTGGGAATGTAATTTCCCATTTCACATAAACACAATCGGAATTTCTGATATGTCTGACATATCAACAAATCATATTCGGAATGTTTCAAAATTTGCATATCAAAACAACACTTTGACATGTCAAAAACCATTTCGAATATGTGGGCGTACCTATCATTAAAATGCCATGCTATTGGTCGATTAGCCTGTGTGTACGTCATAGGCTAGTCCAAATATGTGATTTTCATTTGCAGCACTGTCGCTGTATTTGTTTCAGAGTGGAAGACGTTGAACAATGTGAGCAAGTGATCGTTAGGATCCAGTGTAAATGTTTTTCATTGGACGGATTTATAAACAAGGTGTATGTGGTCAGAGGGAATGACGCACCATGGATACCATGGAACCAGAAAGTCCCTTGGTGCACTTCATCCACATCTTTGCTAATCCTGGTCAAACTGCTGGTTGACTTTTGTTGCATCTCTACTCCTGTTGTTATGGTACGGGTGGTTAGAGTGGCCAAAAAGGATGGAAGTGTGGCAAATTACGTTTATATTACCACGGTGCCATCGCCACCATATATTGCATATTATTTTCAGATATGTGGGCCTCATTAGCATAGGCCATTCTTATGTGTGCTTATATTTCTATTGTTTGTTATCTTTTGTTACAGTACAGCACTTTGGTCAACCTGTTACTTTTACTAAACACCTGTATGGGAAACAGAGGCATGGTTTACACTGCAGTAATGCTTTCAGAGGCTTCTAGGGAAGAATTAATTACACTGAAATGTATAATAACTGTTGACCACAGATGCTGTTCTCTGTCACTGATGCTACAAACACTTCAGGGATAGTGGTGAGTGGTTATTCTTCATTTGTTAAATGCTGTGATGACAACATCCTTAAATTGGAGGGCTTCTCTTTCTGTTGCTGTTGAACATTGATTCACACATACTCTGACACACACTCCAACATATAGAAAATGTTCACTTACGGTTCATCTGGGCCATGTGTTGGCATCTGTCCTGTAAATCCAAGATAAAAATGTAAATAAACATCCAAAATAAATAAATCATGCAAAAGACGAGTATGGCCTCGCGGTGAGTTACTTAACCTCCTATTAATGTAATATAGGCAGAGTTTGAAGTGGATCAGAATGATTGAGAACAGTGTTCCAGCACCTTCAATAATAAATCTGATTTGAACCCGAAGTTTAAGGGCGGCCCTCCAAGGACAAATCAGCTCTGTGTTCGTGCATGAGCCAAATGATAGAGCACATGAGGTTTGGGGGAAGAAGTCAAATAAAATTCACACAGAGAAAAAACACTCCTGCTGCATTTCTATGTTTTCTGTCCATTTATGGACTGGATTTAGAATAATGTGAGACATCTGTCCTCACTCCTTGTGTTTAGTATCTCTGCTCCATAACAGAACGTGGTAGGGTGGTTTTATTGACATGATGCATTTTTATAGGGGCAAAGTAGGGGAAAAGGCAGCTCTCATGCACCGAAAGGCAAGAGGAAGAGAACACAACCGAATCACTGATATAAACCCTCTGACAACAGTGAACCATATGGAAAGCTGAAGGTGGAACGACCTGATGACGTATTATGTCTGCAGCTCAAACCGTAAGACTTAAAAAGCAGCTGGCTGTCATGGTTCTGATTCTAATTTGTTGGTTTCTCTTATTTTGAAGGTTGTGTTTTCTGTTTCCTGTTTTATTTTGGTAGTTATGTCGTCCATGTCATCTTTTCTTGTGATCTGTTTTGACCTTCTGTTTCCCGTCTCAGTTTTAGTCCTCTGTGTTCAGTTCTGGTTTGTTCCCTCTGTCTTTGTATATCCTGTCTCCTGTTAGTTTATCATTGTTTCCTCCTTCTGTCTTCCCCTTTAACATTTTCCCTCCAGTGTGTGATTGTCTGATTGTCTCACCTGTGGTTGTCTCCTCCTCCCTGTGCCTCCCTCGTTATCCCAGCGTGTTTAGTCTGTGTGATTCCTGTTGTTAGTCACCAGTTCGTTGATGTCTTCATACATGTTCCAGCCATCTCCTCGTGTTCCCAGTAAGTGTTTCACTAGTGATTTCCTTGTGTTAATTCTGGTTACTTGACTTGGACTGTTCCTTGGATTTTGCCTGTTGATTGTTTTTTGGATTGGATTACTTGTGTACTGAATTACTCTGCCTGTATTTTTGGACGCCTACTTCACCCCTTGTGTTACTGTTGTGTTTTTGAATTTGGACTGTTTACTGACTTTTTTGAATATTAAATCTCTGAACTGCACCCTTTATGTCTCTGCCCCGTGTCTGCTTTTGGGTCCTCACAATTCTGGTTGGAACCTGACACTGGTAGCAGTTAGCAGCTAACTTAAAGAAGTAGAAAATGTCCTCTGATTGGAGAGACAGAATAACGTTTGGGAGCTCCTTATCATCCAATCAGAGGACGAGATCAACTGTCATGTAACAGGTAGGTAAATCATTTTTTGTCGTGTTAGTCCATTCTTTACAAAGCGCTGCTAGACACACGTTAGACGTCACACCAGACCCTGATGCTGCTGTGTTAAGTCACGCCTCTTTGCTTGTGGAACCTGAGCTCACTATTTAAAATGACACAGCTGAGCAGCGTTGTTCAAACAAAAAGAAGTTGAAGAGAAGGCTCTTCATTGGCTCATTGTGTTTTCAGGTTTCTGATGACGTTCGATGCAGCTGATCATTTCATATGATACTGCAGATGTTTAGTGGTTTCTTTGTTTGGGCGTTGTGGAAAGTTATTTTAGCCTAAATTATGACAAATGTTTCAGAGGCTCCAGGGGGCTCATCAAGGCCAAGGGCAGCAGACATGTAATAAGGGAAATAATAAAGAAGGCCATAACATTCAGGCAAGACCAAACTCAAGTTCTTGACTCTTCCTCTCTGTGTCATGTTTCCATCACTGATCTGAGATGGAGTCGATAAATATCTGTTTACGACAGTCATTTCACCAGGACTGCATCCTTTCCCACTGACGACGAAAGCTAGAGGTTAGTGGATGTGTTGGTTTTTTTGTCCAGTGTGAACGGTGTTTAAGTCAATGTATAAATAGAAATGTGAACCTTACCAAGTTTGACATACAAGACGCCTGTGGCTGAGATAACCTTGAGTGAGTTGGAGGCAACACACTGATAATAGCCAGTGTCTGTCGTGTCCAGGTCCTGGATGCGTAGCTTGGATCCTGACTCTGTCTTGCGGATGCTTATCCTTCCCTGCTCCTGGACCACAGGGGCATCGTTCTTCAGCCAGCGGATGGATGGTCGTGGGTTTCCTGCCACTTTGCAGTGCAGTGTGGCAGTCTGGCCCTGGAAGTGGGTGATGTTGTTGACAGGCTCCTGGAACTCCAGAAAATGTCCTGGAGGAGATAAAGAGAGAGGGTTAAGCACTGAAACCTGAGCTAGTACAGTAATCTAACATTTACACAACACAGTGTAACAACATTAGCAGTTGTTTCATTCATGCTTCATAATTATGAGGGGTGGAAGTAAAAAGTAAATGATAAAACTGGAGGTGATGAAAATGGATGTGAACTGAAAAATGGAGTGACAACAACAAGTGGATGATTTTATCTGCAATGACTGGAGGGCACAGGATGGGTAGCTATTATAAAATATAAAGAGACCAGACACTTCCTCTGGTTGACCAGCTTCAGTTCACACACCAACTCTACTGTGCTCTACATAGAACAACTTCAACTACAGACACTTTGACAACAACCTTATTTCTGGCAGTGGTAAAACTGACATGTCTACTGCAGCAGCTACATGCAGCCTCTTAAACTGACGTGGACGCACACACTGGACGATTAGGATGAGAATTCTATCTTATTAAATCATATATGATAACTGAACTGTTCACATTTGTTTTCTCTTCCAGTATGTTTGACGGACCTGCAGGATTATTCTCATGTCTCTGAGGCGTCAGACTCCTTTCATAAAGCATCACAGATCTATGAACTGTCATCCTGTTCTTCGGAACTTGTTTATTTGTTTAAATTCATGATTTTTGTTTGTTCTCTGTTTGTTTTTGTTGTTACTATTTTCTCACTTTTTACCCTTTCTGTGTTCCTGAGTTATAACCTGATGAAAGCACTTGATCTGCAATCTTTGTGTGTATCTGGAGCTTCTGATTTCTCATGTTCTCAGTTAACCTGATGAGAACAATGCTGTTATTATGAATAGGAATGAAGGCCAAAACCAGACAACAGGACAAAACCAGAATTTTTCCTCACATAGCTTCACTATGAAGTCTTGTCAGTGTGCTGAAAATGATAAGTTCTTATGGTTTGAACTTTCAATGATGCCTGTTTATGAAGACTGGAGATTTAGACTCCAGGCAGACTTCAAACAGCTCTGAAATCAGCCAAACCAAATATCAGTATAGTATAGCTGAGTTTTCAGAATGACTAAAGGCCTCAAATAGAAATAATGTACTGCAGTGGTCTCACAGTTAGCCTGCTGCTCAGTCAGTGTCACAGTGGTGATCAAAGTGTTTAGAACAGAATATTTGGGTAGTTCTACAGGACTCAAGACTCTGTGTTACAATCCCTGTCAGTTATGAAAATGACTGTATAAAGTAAGAAGATGGAATGGTTGGGGTGCAAAGACACACACACACACACACACACACACACACACACACACACACACACACACACACACACACACACACACACACACACACACACAGCCAGGTTCTGGACTGGTTTACGCAATGGAAAAACAGATGTGTGCCAAGCTTCTTCTCCTGGCCACAGCAGAGCTCTCCACAGAGCGAGCTGATGACTGATGTCACCACGTAGCTCTTTAATTATAATGTCTTCAGCCTTCATCTAAGAATGTACTGCAAGTCTCTGAATGAGTTTAAGTGAGTGCAAGAATGCAGGGCAGGAGAGGAAAGATGAATATGACCACAAGAACAAGTCAACCCTCCTCTGCTGCTGTTAGATACAGACGAATCCGGCTCATTTATCCAAATGAAGAAATCAGTTTAGGTCACATTATTAAACCAAAACACTTCATAAAATAGACTATTAAATCTTAATCTCTAAATTTCCATTATAAATTTTTTTTTCAGTCCATAAAAACATAACATCCTCAAAGGAGAACTAAATAAAGTCTCTTTGAGGCTGAACTGAGGTTAACAATCATTTAAAGATGGAAGGACAAATGTCTTATCTTAAAAAAGAAAATAGCACAACTGAAATCTAAGTTCATTCACATCCATTGTCTCTCTCCTTCCAAAATTCAGTGGGAAAACTCCACTCTGATCTCTCAATGCCATATTTACTAGCAGATCAATAAGTTGCACCAGTAGAGATCCAGTATCTGCCCCACTGACTGACCTGTTTCTCCTCCTGTTGGGACATTTCTGACCACAAAGAGATTCTGGGTGAAAAGAAGGAGCTGCTCTCCAAGGCTGAAGAGGTCAAAACAACGGCAGAAGTTTCCAGTCAGTTTGATCTGAACTCAACATGAGAGGAAACGTCTCTTAGCCTGAATCCATCCCTGGAAAATGTGTTCAGTCCTCCTGGAGATCCACTTTGAAAATGTCCGACTTCCTCTGAAAGACTGGACAGCTGCAACCAAATCACACAGAGGTGTTTTTGACTTTAAGTTGAGGTCATGTGGTCGTGATGTCATGTCAACCAGGAAGGACAAAGTATCCATTTTTCTCTCATCTTCCAGACACTGAGCAAACTGTCTGGACTTCTGATTCTTCTGTTGAGAAGAAAACCTTCATGTTCAGTTTCTAAATGACTTAAAGCGTTGCTACAACCCTGCAACTGCTAAAGCTATGCTAGGTGAGACTGAACATTAGCATTGATCTGTGACTGTGCATCCTGTGTTCAACCTTCAGCTCTTCTTGTGGCTGTCGCATCTGAAAGGGGGGGTTGTGTATTTTTCAGTTCATGTCTTTCTTTTCCATCTAGAAGTGTTTCAGACATAACATCCACACTCTTACTATTTCCCATCTGTAAAGTCTGGCTCTTTTTTCCTAAGATCCTCTGTATTCCCAGTGAATACTCGTATGCTGGTTGTTGTGCTGTGAGGGAATGAGAGAGTGCTTGTGAAGATCTCTCATACTGGGATTTAAGCTCATGTATTTTCCACGTCCTTACCTCAAACTTCTGCAGGTGAGTGTCCGTGTTTAATATTTCCACTTTCAACAACATCAACAGACTGAATGCAGATTAGGCACACTGGCCTGGTAGAGCTGTTTGCAGGAAGAATAAATGCCTACTTTTCTGTCCAGGCATCTCTGACCACTGTTTTCATTGTCAACTTTTCTAAATTTTCATAATGCCCTCTTTCATGCATCTTGTATGCCACTGTACTTTGATTAGCTGAATGTAGCATATGATGTATGTAGCAGCATATGTTAGCAGCCAATTGTGGCAGCCTATCAACAGTAGAACCAAGGCTCTAAGCTGGCTGCATCATGCCTGTTCTAAATCTCTTTGATAACAAACGTTAAAGATAGGATATCTATATTCTTCCTGTTATGTCAAAAGGCTTTATGGTTCAGAAAGAAGCCTTTCATGGCATGGATTTGGCCTGAAGTCCACTAAATGGTGACCCCTGATCTAGAGACCCTAAGGGGATCTATTTAAGCCCGTATTCTATTTTCTGATTTTATAAATGACTTAGGTCAAGGAATAAATCCAGCTAAGATACATTTATATGCGAATGACACAATCATCTATATGGCACCCTCTTTGAATCAAGCCATAGAACTCCTGCAGGTTGCTTTTCAAACCCTACAGCTTTCACTGTTTAAAGTAAAACTGGTCTTTGATGCAAAACAGGCCAACCATATGATTTTCACTCGTTCTCACTATAGGGCAGTCGATTCCACTATTCTGACCTTGGAAGGTTTGTGTACAGAAAGAATTGCTTCTTACAAATATTTAGGCATATAGCCTGATGAAAAGTTGGCTTTTAATATACATATTGATCACCTATTGAAAACAATTCATCCTAAATTGGGTGTTTTCTTTGTTTTTAAAAGAAAAAGCTTTCTGGGGCTTTAAAAAATGTTTTTATGCTTTCCGTTCACCCCTCCATGAATGAATTGCCACCTTATCGTGGTGAAGGGGTTTGAGTGCCTGAATGATCCTAGGAGCTGTGTTGTAGGGGGCATTGTGCCCCTGTAGGGTCTCCTAAGGCAGTGGTTCTCAATCTTTTTACACCAAGTACCACCTCAAAAAATATTTGGCTCTCCAAGTACCACCATTATGACCAAAGTTAAAATACAATAGCGTAGGCCGACCCTATTCAGCTATGCACAGTTCACGCAAGAGGCAAATTTATTCTGAATAAAAATATTATTTATTCTTGACTTTTGTCAGCCACGCTGTACAAAGGGGTAGCACTAGAACTGGCACTTAAACTCTTCCACACAACTCTCATACAAGGGGTAGCCTCTCTCTCTCTCTCATACACACACACACACCCACACACAAACACAGCATGTGAGAACATTAATAACAACTGTACTTCATTCAAACACACACACACACACACACACACACACACACACACACACCCACACACACACACACACACACACACACACACACACACACACACACACACACACACACACACAAACACAGCATGTGAGAACATTAATAACAACTGTACTTCATTCAAACACACACACACACACACACACACACACACACACACACACACACACACACACACACACACACACACACACACACACACACACACACACACACACACACACACAAACACAGCATGTGAGAACATTAATAACAACTGTACTTCATTCAAACACACACACACACACACACACACACACACACACACACACACACACACACACACACACACACACACACACACACAAACACAGCATGTGAGAACATTAATAACAACTGTACTTCATTCAAACACAAACACACAAACACACACACACACAAACACAGCAAGTGAGAACATTAATAACAACTGTACTTCAAACACATAGCATTTTGGTGACTACTGACAACTTACATAAGCCTAATGAGTAGGGTGCGCCTGCCTCTGCGCACACAGTCCTGTGATGTCTGGGTCAATCGAGGTCAGTTTCAGTCTCAGGTTTGGTTCAGCATCCATCCTGCTTCTGTATTTCGTTTTTATGACGGTAAGTGAAGAGAAGCTTTTCTCGAACAGATATGTGGTCGCAAAAGGAAGTAGAAAATGCACGGCCTTGTCCGAAAGTGCGGGTATTCCCTGTGTTGCTTTATCCAAAAGTCCAATAACGACTGCTTTCTGAAAGCAGACTTTAATATTTCGTCGCAAGACAAGTCTATTAAACTCTCCTGCTCACCAACAGTGAAGTCCTTTGGTATTTCAGAGGTTTTGATGCTGAACGGGTTTCGCATCCAGTTGTTCACTTCGGCCATCACTGGGAAATATTCCCGGAACTGTTGAATTCCTCCAGCTGAATCCAAATTTGATGTAACTTGAGTCATGTTTCCTTACTGTGTTGCGCTGTTTGCTGCCAGCCGCCGGTGCTGTGGACACTTCACTGGCGCTGCTGAAGTAGCCACTAGCACTGGTGCTTGGTGCACTGTTGTCCGAAATATTTGAAATATTCTCCCCCTGATCCGCACTTTTCTTCCCAATAGTTCCCGTTTGGAGCCATGATTGTGATACATTTGAATCGCTCATCATTTTAGCTACCTCCGCTTACTATCTTTCTATCTATGACATAGATTGTAACTGGTGTTTGCACGCGCTACTACCGGTAGTAGTGTGACGCGTGCAAACATTTATTTTGTTTTGAAATAAAATATTACAGGAAAGGCAAAACTTATTTTAAATCCAATTTCAATCATCTTATGGTTAAAGTATTTTCATCTGTTGTAGTATTTTGATAGTATATATACATATATATATATATTATGATATTTAAAATATCAGATTCCTCCGCGTACCACTAGAGGGAGCTCGAGAACCACTGTCCTAAGGCAAATTGGTCCTAGGTGACAGGCAGACTAAGAGCGGTTCATTGTACCCTTATGCGAAATAAGGACAGGATCCTGATTACCTCGCCCAGATCGAGGATGCCGGGGCCCCACCCCGGAGCCAGGCCTGGGGAGGTGCTCGTCGGCGAGCGCCTGGTGGTCGGGCCTTGACCCATGGGGCCCCTTCTTAAGAATCCTTGGATGGGGTGTTGCGGGGGGCCCCTTCTGGGGGACTTCAACGCTCACATGGGCAACAGCAGTGTAACCTGGAGGGGCGTCATTGGGATGAACGGCCTGCCTGATCCTGAGTGGTGTTCAGTTATTGGACTACTGTGCTAGTCACAGTTTGTCCATAATGAACACCATGTAAGTGCATTTGGCACCAGGACACCGTAGGTCGTAGGTCTATGATCGACCTTATAGTTGTATCAGCAGACCTACATCCATATGTTCTGGACACTCGGGTGAAGAGAGGTGCTGAGCTGTCAACTGATCACCACCTGGTGGTGAGTTGGGTCCGATGGCGGGGGAGGATGCCGGACAGGCCTGGTGTACCCAAACGTACAGTGAAGGTGTGCTGGGAGCGTTTGGCAGAGGCCCCTGTTCAGGAGATCTTCAACTCTCACCTCCAGCAGAACTTCAACTGCATTCTGAGGGAGGCTGGGGACATGAGTCCAAATGGACTATGTTCTTTACCTCCTGTTCTTGAGGCTGTTGCCTGGGTGCCTGTCGTGGTGGTAATCCCAGAACCCGTTGGTGGACACCAGCGGTTAGGGGAGCTGTCAAGCTGAAGGAGTCCCACCGGGCATGGTTAGCTGGTGGGACTCCTGAGGCAGCTGACAGGCAGTCGCTGAAGCAAAAACTCAGGTGTGGGAGGAGTTCAGTGAGGCCATGGAGCATGACTTTCGGACGGTCTCAAAGAAATTCTGGCAAACTGTTAGACGACTCAGGAGGGGGAAGCAGTGCTCTGTTCGCACTGTGTACAGTGGGGATGGTGTACTGCTGACCTCGACTGGGTATATAGACGGGCGGTGGATGGAGTACTTTGAGGGTCTCGTTGATCCCACTAACACGTCCTCCATGGAGGAGGCAGAGATGGGGGACTTGGAGGGGGACTCGTCTATCACAGGGGCTGTGGTCATTGAGGTAGCTAATAAGCTCATCTACCCCCAGGGCCCCAGGGGTAGATGAGAGTAGCCCAGAGTACCTTAAGGCTCTGGATGTTGTAGGACTGTCTTGGTTGACACGCCTCTGCAACATTGTGTGGAAGTCGGGGACAGTGCCTCTGGATTGGCAGACTGGGGTGGTGGTTCCCCTTTTTAAGAAGGGGGACCGGAGGGTGTGTTCCAACTATTGGGGGATCACACTTTTTTCAGCCTCCTTGGGAAGGTCTATGCCAAGGTACTGGAGAGGAGAGTCTGTCGTTAGTCGAATCTTGGATTCAGGAGGAACAATGCAGATTTCATAGTGGAACACTGGATCAACTCTTCACTCTCGCTAGAGTGCTGGAGGGTGCATAGGAGTTTGCCCAACCAGTCTACATGTGCTTTGTGGACTTGGAAAAGGCATACGACCGTATCCCTCGTAGTGTTCTGTGGGGGGTGCTCCAGGAATATGGGGTATAGGGCCGGTTATTATGGGCCATTTGGTCCCCATATGATCGGAGTGAGAGTTTGGTTTGCATTGCCAGCAACGAGTCAGACTTGTTTCCGGTGAGAGCTGGACTCCGTCTGTTTGAATATTTGCTACTACCACCAAGATCTGCACCCGCGGCGGCTTTTTTGCGGATGATATGGTCCTGCCAGCTTCATCATGAAGTGACCTCTGGCTTTCACTGGGACAGTTTGCACTGAGCGTGAAGCGACTGGGATGAGAATCAGCACCTCAAGTCTGAGGCCATGGTTCTCAGTCGGAAAAGGGTGGATTGCTCACTCCAGGTCAGGGATGAATTGCTCTCCCAAGTGGAGTAGTTCAAGTATCTTGGGGTCTTGTTCACGAGTGAGGGAAGAATGGAACGGGAGATTGATAGACGGATCAGGGCAGCGTCTGCAGTGATGCGGACTCTGTATCAGTCTGTAGTGGTGAGAAGGGAGCTAAGCTACAAGGCAAAGCTCTCGATTTACTGGTCAATCTACGTTCCTACCCTCACCCATGGTCATGAGCTTTGGGTAACGACCGGAAGAACAAGATCGCGGATACAAGCGGCCGAAATGAGGTTCCTCTACAGGGTGTCTGGGCTGACCCTTAGAGATAGGGTGAGGAGCTCAGTCATTCGGGAGGGGCTCAGAGTGGAGCCGCTGCTCCTCCACATTAAGAGGAGTCAGCTGAGGTGGTTTGGGCATTTGGTTAGGATGCCCTGTGGATGCGTCCCTGGGGAGGTATTCTGGGCTGTCCCACTGGCAGGAGCCCCCCCCCCCCAAAAGCTCATTTATATCTGAATTAGATTATGGAGATGTGATTTACATGCAAGACTGAAGACACTGGATTGTGCATATCACGCTGCATTACGCTTTGTAACAGGGGATGGCTCACGTATTCACCACTGCATCTTGTATGGGTCTTTGGGCTGGTCCTCGCTATACCAGAGAGGTATATGTTGTATATGTATAGTATATGTTGCTCTTTATTATCAATGCATTGGTAGGTAAGCTACGTAGTAGTCTCTCTAGCCCTCTATCCCACTATTCCAGTAACTGAAGACATCTGCATGACAATATTCAGCTATAGTCATGGTGCCACCTAGTGGCAACAGGAAATGTTCTACTTTTTTAGCTCCTGCTCTGCTGTGGTTCCAAGTGAGCCGAGCAGATACTAAAAGGTCACGTGAAACGTTACAGACTACTGATTGGTCAATGCCCTGCACAGACCGAGTAACCTACACAGCACAAATCAATGGCCACCACACTCAAACAGTGAAGCTACTTTAGAGACCGTAAACGCCCCTCCAAACGAATGGTAGGGGAAACACTGTACGTTGTTGTTGATATGTTGTTGTGGTTGCGTTGTTGTGGTTTCGTTGTTGTGTTGGAGGGTCAACAGGTGGGCTGTCAGAACTGCAGATGTCATGAATGAACTAACTGTAAACCGTCTCACCCCTTTAAATGTATTTGTCCTGTACTCTGTCCCCAGATTTCAAAAGAAGCCACTATCATGGCCTTTCCTCCTAGCTCACTTCATACAGTCTAACACTACTGAGGCTTTGAAATCCAACTTATGACTCCTCCAGAACATTGAAATGATCTTTCTAACCCTGTGTTTGTTTGTGCCCATCTCTGTCTGTCTGTTTAGCCCTTTTTACACAGAGGATACCACCACAATGAAGGCCCTTCTCCACACTGACCGTATTTATTTATCGACACTGAACAAAACCTCAGCAGGATTATTGTGTGATTTCAGCCAGTATGCTGGCATTACACAAGCAAAAGAGTGTGTACTTATATTCTTTATTTATGTTTACAATCTATAATATAGTCATCCTGATTATTGATACTGTAATTTTACTGTATTGCTTTATTCTGAACACATGACATTTATGTCTATCCACGTATGTCTATCCCTCCTCTTCCTGGGGCCCCTTCCATTTTTCCCTCACATAAAGTTCAATCTTTTTTTTTCTTTTTAACTGTATTCGCTTACAAATGTGACATATTGAATAATGTATGAACAATACTGTACTTTGAAACTCTACCTTATAACAAGGATAATTTGTTAATAATTGCATTGACAGCTCTGTGGAGCTCCCTTTCTGTTCCTAAGAATGATTGAAAATGAATTATTAGCTCGCTGTGATCCCTGGATAACTGACAGTCACTACAAACAGTTCTCATACTGGGACATTCCATTTCCCTACATTGATGTTAAACAGACTATGCTGCAGCAGTATTGAAGCTTGCCCTTAAATTCTAACATGACTGAAGCTCAGAGGCCAAGAGGCCACACTGAACAGCCACCATAACGCTCGACAGAGTTTAGGGGCTTAAAATCCAGAGGGTCCAATCATGAGCTAACCTGTTTCTTCATCAGTACAGAGATACAATACTGTTAGTTTATACATAGAACATACTGATTCGTCTGACTGCTTATTGGACTGCAGCTGTCACTCTAGTAATGATGCAGAGTCAAATTTCACCAATTAACTTGGTGAATACAATGCTGCTCTGACCAATAGAAATGATGGATTAAACCAGAATTAAAATTAAAAGCATGAGTGGTTTTAGACCGTGCTGTTGTTATGGTCAATAAATAGCACAAAAAGACAGAAAATAACAATAATAATGTATTATGCCAGGTTCAGACTAAACATTATATTTATCGGTTAAGGTGTTCACTCTGTCAGATTAACCATGTCATACATTCTCTGTCTGACTGATACCTTCATGTGGTGTTGAAAACATCTGAAATTTTTTTATTTGTTCTGGGTGGAAAATTCATGTTAACGTTGCTTCCAATCAGAACAACAACTCTGAAACCTGCCTGTTTGATATGCAGAAACATGGTGGATGAAAGTCAACATCGGTGGATGTTAGAGGCTTTTTTTATTAATTCCATATAGAAAAATGTAGACAATTCCTCAAACATGGATGTTGACGCAAAGAAGCTACAAATTCTAAAATGTGTGCTTCATACACATTTTCACCCTGACAACACAAAAGATCGATACAATCACCATCCGACAAAAGGTGAAATATTATCACAACCACTGCCTCCTTGAGTTATGGTATGAATAATGGCCAGAAAAGCCTTTTTGCAGAACATTATGATCAGTGAACCTTTGAACTTTTGGATATAAAAGGCCATCAAGGACCTCCAGAACCTCACACTGCCTCCCCCATTTGAAGACACTTTCAGTTGATTTTCCTGCATGAGTTAGCTGCTAACTGCTGCTAGCTGCTTTTTAAATATTCCAGTGGTGGCTCCAGATATAATAGTCATCAAAACATCACAACCTTGTCCTGTATCTCTGCCTCCGGTTATACAGATGTCCGATTCAGCGCTGTTACTGCTTCCTCTGCCGTCACAGAGGTGGAACAAACAGACACAGATTACGCCGTCATTTTGTTTATACAGGCATAAGGAATTAAGAAGGAATGAAAACATAAAATATTGGATTAGTAATACCAAAAACACAACTCGTGTATTAAAAGGAGCAGTGCAAGACTTAAGTGCAGCATCAAAATTAAAAAAGAGTAGGAATAAAAATAGACCTGAAAACATAAAACATTATAAGAATGCCTTTTGCTTTAAATAAATGTTAAATGGACTGTACTTCGATGTCATCTTTAGTGACTGACCAATCAAAGTTTTACAACACCAGCCAGCATTCACCCATTCACACCAACATTCACACCGTGGTGACAGAGGCTACCATAGCAACCATTCACACCAACATTCACACCGTGGTGACAGAGGCTACCATAGCAACCATTCACACCAACATTCACACCGTGGTGACAGAGGCTATCTCGGAGCAGTAACCATTCACACAAACACTAACACACCAATGGAACTGATACTGGGAGCAAACTGGGGTTGAGTAATTTGGCCAAGGACACTTCAACATGCAGACTGCAGGGGCTGGGGATCGGACCACCGACCTTCTGATAAGTGGACGACTGCTGTACCTCTGAGCCGCCCAACAGGGGGTCTGACCGCTCTGCTCGGCCCCCCTTAGTCTTAAAACGGGAGCTGGGAACAGTCAGCGGGTTCCTGGCTTAGGGTCTCAGACTGTGTACTGGTTGGTACTGCTATATATTCAGGGTCTCAGACTGTGTACTGGTTGGTACTGCTATATATTCAGGGTCTCAGACTGTGTACTGGTTGGTACTGCTATATATTCAGGGTCTCAGACTGTGTACTGGTTGGTACTGCTATATATTCAGGGGCCAGACTGTGTACTGGTTGGTACTGCTATATATTCAGGGGACAGACTGTGTACTGGTTGGTACTGCTATATATTCAGGGTCTCAGACTGTGTACTGGTTGGTACTGCTATATATTCAGGGACCAGACTGCGTACTGGTTGGTACTGCTATATATTCAGGGTCTCAGACTGTGTACTGGTTGGTACTGCTATATATTCAGGGACCAGACTGCGTACTGGTTGGTACTGCTATATATTCAGGGGCCAGACTGTGTACTGGTTGGTACTGCTATATATTCAGGGGCCAGACTGTGTACTGGTTGGTACTGCTATATATTCAGGGGACAGACTGTGTACTGGTTGGTACTGCTATATATTCAGGGGATAGAGAGCGTACTGGTTGGTACTGCTATATATTCAGGGACCAGACTGCGTACTGGTTGGTACTGCTATATATTTCAGGGGACAGACTGTGTACTGCTTGGTACTGCTATATATTCAGGGGATAGAGTGCGTACTGGTTGGTACTGCTATATACTCAGGGGACAGACTGCGTACTGGTTGGTACTGCTATATATTCAGTGGCCAGACTGTGTACTGGTTGGTACTGCTATATACTCAGGGGACAGACTGCGTACTGGTTGGTACTGCTATATATTCAGGGGATAGAGTGCGTACTCGTTGGTACTGCTATATACTCAGGGGACAGACTGCGTACTGGTTGGTACTGCTATATATTCAGTGGCCAGACTGTGTACTGGTTGGTACTGCTATATACTCAGGGGACAGACTGCGTACTGGTTGGTACTGCTATATATTCACTGGCCAGGCTGTGTACTGGTTGGTACTGCTATATATTCAGTGGCCAGACTGTGTACTGGTTGGTACTGCTATATATTCAGTGGCCAGACTGTGTACTGGTTGGTACTGCTATATATTCAGTGGCCAGACTGCGTACTGGTTGGTACTGCTATATATTCACTGGCCAGACTGTGTACTGGTTGGTACTGCTATATATTCAGTGGCCAGACTGTGTACTGGTTGGTACTGCTATATATTCAGTGGCCAGACTGTGTACTGGTTGGTACTGCTATATATTCAGTGGCCAGACTGTGTACTGGTTGGTACTGCTATATATTCAGGGGCCAGACTGTGTACTGGTTGGTACTGCTATATATTCAGTGGCCAGACTGTGTACTGGTTGGTACTGCTATATATTCAGTGGCCAGACTGTGTACTGGTTGGTACTGCTATATATTCAGGGGCCAGACCTGAAGGGCTTCAAAAGTAATAAGTAACTCTTGAAACAGATGGTCAGACAGTGGGATCATTAACACTGGAGTCCAATAAAGCAAGCGTTTTATGACCACTGTCTGTTAACTGATTAAATACAGAAATTGGGTGAGGTCAGATTGGGTATGACTCGACTTGTTTGATTAACAACACAGCGAGTTGTGACCTGTTCCCAGCTTATGATAATATGTATTTTAACATCTATATTTTAGTATGGATTTTAACCAATCACATGAAACAAATTGATTGGCAAGATGTTTGGTAAGTGATGCTTAAACGTTCTGAGGTGTTGGTCTTACCTTCAGCTGTGGGTGCAGCTCCGCTCTGAGCCTCAACCAGACCATCGGTTTCCACTGACAGACCTGGATCAGCGGCTGAAAGAGCAAAAGAGATGATTTCACAGTTCAACCTGGAGCTGACATGGAACAGGAACAATCACGACCTTCATAACACCACAATCAGGTGTAGCTGGTGAATGGAATGAAGATGAGGAATGAGCTGAGTTGATGAAGGCACAATAACAAACAGTCACATGGATTCAATATGAAAATAAATATAAAAACGACTCATTGAAATGGGTTGAAAATACAATGTTACAGTGCCTTTTACAGTCCAGTATGTGCTGCAGCAGACAGGTGGTATGTTGGCTGTACGGCTACTGAATACAGACACAAACAAACAGTCACATGTAGAAAGACCATTAATATGTATGCATTCACAGATCTGTCTACACCTCTACAGATGTATGGTAAATGGAGTGTATTTACTATGTAGCCACAAACTCGAGCACAGATGAATTCTAAATATGCATTTGCAGACCTCTGTCAGTACGCTTTTAACGATTCTTTTATACAAATCTGATAGCGTTACAAAGTCACCACGTTAGGAAAAGTTAACAAGATGACCACGCTTCAGACTAACCTTAAAAATCACGTTTCCACGAAAAAAAATAGGATTAGTAGAAAACTGTAAATATGAAAAAGTGCAACGACTCATCATGGTGAAAATATGTGCAATGTTTGGTGAAGCTAGTATGTAAAGTTTTTGAAGTATGAACCTAACAAAGAACTGATGTCCATCTGTAGTTTATACTGTGAACCCTACAGCCAGGCTGAGTTAGTATGGAAACTGATGAGGCAGCTCCTCAGTGGGAGACTAAGGCTGTCAGTGGGGCAAGGGCTAAAAAATAAAGGGGCACAATGTTTTGTCATTGGAGTGCCCCCCTCCCTGTGGGGCACTTTATCATGATATATCTACCATAAAGGGGGGGCTCATCTCCTCTATAATGATGATGTCGCCCAATCAGACTCCACCTTCCATTCCATATAAATCCATTATTAAATCTGAAACGGACTGAAACTGTAAAACTATAAAAATACAACTTTAGCCCATGGCAGAGCAACATGGCCCCAAACAGGGGTCGGACTAACTGTAGCCAGACCCAACCCTGTAACCCGTATCAGATCATGAGTTGATCATCAACCTGTGCCAGGTTTGATGAGTTTCTGAGCATACCTGGCCTCTCAACACAAACTTCCTGTTTTATGGCAAAAACCAACATTTGCTAAGCTGCCGACTGATGACAACTCAGAATATTCACATTACAGCTTCTTGAAGCACAGCTTGTATCACAGCTTGTCTGACCCAGTCTGAGGACAATATAGCTCCATTTCCACTGCGTACTACCGGCTCTACTCGACTCGCCTCGGTATCTGGTATTTTTCTGCTGGCCGTTTTCCATTCTGGGATGGTTCCTCCTCAGGATAGATAGGCAAAGTTGAAACTGCCATGGTGTGTTCAATGTGACCCACACCTCTGGTGGTCCTCTCATCAGCTGTTCAAGACAGGAACATCTGCACCTCAATGTAGCGGCTGCAATAAAAAAAGTTTACGGTCTCTAAAGTAGCTTCACTGAGTGTGGCGGCCATTGATTTGTGCTGTGTAGGTTACTCGGTCTGTGCAGGGCATTGACCAATCAGTGGTCTGTAACGTTTCACGTGACCTTTTAGTATCTGCTCAGCTCACTTTGAACCGCAGCAGAGCAGGAGCTAAAAAAGTAGAACCAGGTACTTTTTACCTGTGGAAATGAGAAGAAGAATGTGTGCAGAGTCAGTACCACACAGTGGAAATGGGGCTTATGATCAATGAGCTTGCAGGAGTATGTCAAACTAAAAAATTATAACATTTCCTGTTGCCACTAGGTGGCACCATGACTATAGCTGAATATTGTCATGCAGATGTCTTCAGGTCAGATTAGACCATGGATAGTGGAGTTCTAACAACTTCCTGTTTCATGGTCAAACATTGAAATGTGCAGCAGTGCCGGACCAGATAAGTCTCAAAACCAAATCAGCTGTTCCCTCCCTGGGACACATTCCACAAATATTCAATGAAATAATTTGATTATATTGTAATTGTTGAATCAGTGCACAGAAACATGTATTATGTGCAAGAACAGGACTTCCATGGTTTGTAGAACCACACGCAGTCTATATTTAGGGTGATGGATATGAATGGTTGGAATGATGTATTATTGTTTTAGAAGCACACTGAGACGCATGTGTTCCTCCACTGATGGGTAAAGCAGGAACACACACAGGCATTTATGCACAAACAGACATATAAACAGAAGTCTGGTGTGGTGTAGGATATTACCAGCTGACTGACAGACATGTTTATGATGAATGTGTGATGGAAACTGAGCTGCTCTGTGTGATTGGGCTTGGCTCTACCTGGGATCCAATCAGGATCAGACCATGTGACCAGACACAATGTATAGCTCAGTTATTGGCTCCTTCCTCCCTGTAATGCAGAGCATGTGTGTGACAGATGTTGGTGGTGGAGGAAATGTGTGGTGTTGAGGACTTCAGTGAACAAACCATACAGCATTCCTTTCAGCAGCCACACTTCCCTTTAGACTGGAGTCCAGCCATAGACAGCAGCCGACAGGGACACAGGTTCCACTATTACAAGGTGGATTATTGCATTAAATGCTTTTACACCAGGATCTAGAATCACACTGCCTTGCTCTGGAGATCATGTCTCATAGCCAAGACATGTGACATATGACAAGACAGGGCGGCTGTAGCTTATGCGGCAGGAGCGCTCTTTCACTTATCAGAAGGTCGGTGGTTCGATCCCCAGTTCCCCCAGTCCACATGTTGAAGTATCCTTGAGCAAGATACTGAAGCCCAGTTTGCTCCCCGGGCGTAAAGGCAGCACTGCTCCTCAGGGATGGGTCAATGCAGAGGACAAAGTTCACTACATTGTACTGTACAGTACCAGTCAATAGTTTGGACATACCTTCCCATCCACTTGAATGGGAAACTGTGTCCAAATTTTTGACTGGTACTGTATATAATTATGTGACCAATAAAGCTGATTCTGATTCTTCTTCCATACTGGGACCAGCAACTTTTAGACATGCATGAAATCTCTTCTAAACACCACAGCATTATGATCAAACTGCAAAGATAAAGCAGAAGCATCAGAACCAAACACTAGTCTTAACTGCTGTTTGATCAGTCACAGCCCACTGCTGCCATCTGTTGTAGGATCTACTGCAGAAGTTACCCAACTGGAGCTGAGTGGAAACAACAAGGACGGATCTGTTCCTGAAAAACAAGAAACAACTGGAACAGCTCAATCATCTCAGTGTGAAGCAGCCTGAAGGTCTGCTCCAGTGATTGGTCCATGTCCATAACCTGTCTCCTCCAGTGATTGGTTCATGTCCATAACCTGTCTGCTCCAGTGATTGGTTCATGTCCATAACCTGTCTGCTCCAGTGATTGGTCGATCATTATAATCATTCTACACCAATTTGTAAGTCTGACCTTTTGTTATTAATTTGCACAGTGGGGTCAGACCCAATAGCCTGTTCTGTTTTGGAGCCGGTTGATGAAACACCCAGTTTCACAAAGCTCTGAGGGTTCATCAGTCTCTGGTCGATTCTTCGTTTTTTGATTAGCCAACTTGAAAAGTTTTTATTATTCCTAACAGTCGACAGCCAAATCCAAAAAGATTCAACATGATGCAAAAGCTACATGTGAACCTAGATTTAAATTCAACCAGTTTGAAATAGTCAGGATCCCCCGTCATTAGAGCATTTCATTATAGAAAGACAGTAAGAGAGAGGTTATTGAAGGTGTCCCTTTTAATTCTAATTCTGAACTGTATATATGAGAAAAGGTTCCATTTTCGAGGTCGGTCGGTACCTACCAAACCTCCCTCCCTACCTACCTACCTACCTACCTACCTACCTACTCATCTGGGACAATCCCAATGACAGAATGAGCCTAAATTCAACTTGCAACAATAGAAACAAAAATATACAGATGATAAAAGTTCCTAAATAGCAAATCATCACCATTTCAGTATTTTGTTGTTTTGCATAGAAAGTTAATTCATTAAAATGAAAAAAGTGCTCAAGGACACCGATCCCCCCACCACTGTAAAAAAGTGATTTGTGCTCATGTGGATAGACCACACCTCCAAACACAGGTGAATGAAACTGACATGAAGATTGCTTCCAAATGTTTCTAAAAACAAGCAAATGCAGAATCTAAATATGAGATGCACATCTTTCAGGCCCCAACAAGGCATGGATGGAATTTTACTGAGATCTGCTCAGCAGTCTGAGGAGCTGTGGATAGATCATAGCCCAGATCTACAGAAGGACAGACAAGGTACATACATGACCTTTGGTGGGACATAAAAAGGACAAAATCTCTAAAGAGCCAAAGACAACATGTCAAGACTTGGTAGTTGTGAGTAAAAAGTTTAGTTCTTGGGTTGTGCTCCAGACGGACGGAAGCCATATAGATAAAAGTACATGACACCGACAGGCTCCACAAAACCTACAATTCTACCTGCAAGCTCTGCAGGCTGCGAGTAAATACACATTCTAGAAGTCACCTGGACCACTAAGTAGACCCTGGAATCTAGTTTCTGCAGGGCAGGTTTTAAACTGGCATAGTGTAGAAAACTAAACCTGATATTCCATGAACTGATTTTTTGATTCATGTATGACATTTGAGTTTTTACTATATTATTATTACTCTGTTATTACTACATTTTGTTATGATTATTTTGAACTTCGTTTTCTGAGTTTAACAAAGCAATGCTTTCACAGCAGCTTCCTCCACACAGGCTGCTGCTGCTGGCCTGTCAGACGACCTGTGGAGCTTCAATAATGTTCAAACCAAAATAAAAACTGAGTGCATTATTGTTCCCTATAAATAAAATAAGAGTGGTTCAGATGTGGCCTCTGTGCTGCCAGTTTAGCATCACTGCTCAGCGTGGACTCGTTTTCATCAGAACTGCTGTCTGTCATTTTGTGGATGTTGTTCTTTTTTCCACTCTGGTTTCTGGTTCCTCTGTAATTTTCTTCATTTTCTGTTCTTTACTAGTTTTGCATATTGTTCCACTGTGGTCCTGTTTGACCCTGTTTCTGTGTTCACATTGTTCATTTCATCTGTAGCAGATTCCAGATGTTATCTCTGAATAATGTAATATTTAGTGTGCAGGCTTCACAGTGCATGCCACACACTAACCTGTCAATCAAAGTGTCCAGCAGACCAGATCCAACTTGGCAATACTTTGTGTAATTCAGCACAACATCCAGAGATTCCTTCATCAAATCTTTCACCGGTGAATGTTAATCAGCCCCATGTACCTGAATATTTTCACTTCCATCAGACACTGATTTTCTTTTCATCATTAAGACTCTGAGCATCACAAAATAACTACTGGTTCAATATAAGCTTCAGAGCCACTAAATCCTGTAATGGTTCCAGTCATTTGTATCTTTTTGTTAATTTAGTCATCTTTGAGTTTTCTCTTAGTTAGTGCTTTACAAATCATCCCCCTTCTCTCACATGTGACCTCTTTACACAACTATGTTATTAATAAAACTAATATTATGGTTGAATACTGATACTGGCTCAATCCTAAGTTAAAATAACACAGACATGATTGGAAGGAGAGCGGATACCTCCACCAATGTCCAACAGCCCCTTCAATTAAATTAAACCCAAATTAAAATTCCAACTTGCAACCTAACATATCAAGTATCATGAAAATCCATTTATGCAGAGATAAATAGATGAAAAAAGGCCGATGTGGCAATGTTGAAATCATGGATCTGCGTCAGCAAATGTCTCCCCCTTCAGCTAAGAGTCATGGTAATCCACCCAGTTTAGACAGACAGGCAGGCAGACAGACAGACAGTTAGACAGACAGGCAGTCAGACAGAGAGACAGACAGACAGACAGTCAGACAGACAGGCAGTCAGACTGACAGCCAGTCAGACAGACAGACAGACAGGCAGTCAGATAGACAGGCAGTCAGACTGACAGACAGAGAGACAGACAGACAGACAGACAGACTCGTCTGTAGAGGTAATAACTCCCCTCGTCTTCATCATCCTCCTTCTTTGTGTGTCTGTGTGCGACATAAAGGCAGAGGCCCTCTTCACAGAGTGTGGGGGGTGTAGCAGAGGTGTGGATGTAGAATGAACCACTGTGATCTAATAGTAAAACAGCACAGCTGCCTGAAACTGAGATTTTCTACATACATTCTTTATGTCACTGTTTCCAGATACCAGTGACCCCAGCTGTAAACCATGCTCTCCACCAATCAGGAGACAATAACATAGCCAGTGGGGGAGCTGAGCTTCCTCAAGCCTGTCATAAGGGGCTGTGATTGATTACATGGATCCAGTGCCTTGGACAATCTGGGATTGGGGACAGAGGGATGCTTTTTCCCCACCCAGAGCTGAATAAGGCTTCATTCAGACCAAGCCTCGGGTTGCATACACTTTGAGTGTGGACTGTGATTTAAGGCTGTGTTGGCTGCAGGTGTTTTTGGAAAAATAAAATGTAGAGGCCTTGTGGCAAAAAGTGGAAAGACAGTTAACTTTTGCAGAAATGCACTGCAATGTTACACTGCTGGTGGCCAATGACACCCCCCCCCACTCAGACCGGCAGCTCAGCAGTGTGGCTGAGTGTCTGTTCTGGTGCCTGGAACAGTATTGTGCTGCTAGAAGCAGCAGGGGAGGAGAGAGAAAGCCTCTCAGGATGAGCTGAACAGAACACAGAACACAGAACACAGATGATGCTCTCCCAGTCGCGTGCTTCGACATGGACACACAGCCCTGCTCTATTAGCCGCAACAGTTGATTTGGTCTGAATGAGGCCTTAGACTCTCTCCTGATGCATTCCAACAGCCTGCTGCCTCCACCATGAAAGGACCCTTTGAGAGCAGAGAGGCCAGATCTATGAGGTTTGACTGAGGGCCTTCTGGCACAACTCAACACTTTCCTTCCCTCGTGTGTGTCTGTGTGTGTGTGTGTGTGTGTGTGTGTGTGTGTGTGTGTGTGTGTGTGTGTGTGTGTGTGTGTGTGTGTGTGTGTGTGTGTGTGTGTGTGTGTGTGTGTGTGTCTGTATGTGTGTGTGTGTATCTGTGTGTGTGTCTGTATGTGTGTGAGTATGTCTGTGTGTGTGTGTGTGTGTGTCTGTGTGTGTCTGTATGTGTGTGAGTGTGTCTCTGTGTGTGTCTGTGTGTGTGTCTGTGTGTGTGTGTGTGTGTGTGTGTGTGTGTGTGTCTGTGTGTGTCTGTATGTGTGTGAGTGTGTCTCTGTGTGTGTGTGTGTGTGTGTGTCTGTGTGTGTCTGTGTGTGTGTCTGTGTGTGTGTGTGTGTGTTTCTGTGTGTGTGTGTGTGTGTGTGTGTGTGTGTGTGTGTCTGTGTGTGTGTCTGTGTGTGTGTGTGTGTGTTTCTGTGTGTGTGTGTGTGTGTGTGTGTGTGTGTCTGTGTGTGTGTGTGTTTCTGTGTGTGTGTGTGTCTGTGTGTGTGTGTGTGTCTGTGTGTGTCTGTGTGTGTGTGTGTTTCTGTGTGTGTGTGTGTGTGTGTCTGTGTGTGTGTGTGTGTATGTGTGTGTGTCTGTGTGTGTGTGTGTTTCTGTGTGTGTGTGTGTGTGTGTCCTCCTGCCTCTCCATCCACTAACCTTTGTCTCCATTACTCCCCATCCTCCACCCCTCTACATTTTATGTCCTCAGGTCTTTCCTTGAGTTTTCACCATAGGTGTGTTGAACAGTTTGCAGAGAGCAGACTGGAGCTACACCGACATCTCTGGAAGGCAGGGCTACCTCAGAGTTACACCTCAATGGATGGGAGTCATGATGGAAAATTTAAATTCTGCTGTTCTCATCTCCAACAATGTGAGTGGTCTGTTATCGAGCTGCAGGCAGGCATCAGGTCTTTATAAATTAATTTATGTGTGTGTGTGTGGTGACAATTAATTAACTAAAATGATAATTTTCTCTGACTTCTCTCCAGGTTGTCAGGGGCAACACAGAATAATATCATTGGATTTTGTTGACCAGTCCTTCAGATTTTGGCTCTTCTCTCAAGCCGTTAATTAGTATTTTATTAATCAATTCATTAAAGTGCAGAAACTCTGCCTCCAGCATCTGGACCTGCCTCCTCATGGTCTCTGGTCTCACAGCTGTGACGGAGCCTTCTGATTTAATTTAAGAACAGTTTTCATTACATTTTGTATTGTGTATTTTTTTATTGATGAAGCTAAGAAACAGGAACTCAACCTAAAATAAAAAAAAATTATATTATATATTGATCCCTCTGTGCAGAAATTTCCATTTGAGAACAAAGAGAGAAAAGTATACATTTGTTCAAACAGGACAAACTGTCCATATTCATGAGACCAATGATGTGGATACATGGAGTCCCATATCTAATCTTCAGTTTTCCTGATTAACAGCAATGAAGCCTCGTTAAGGCTCAGTCAGGAACACTTGGTCTATACTTTATTTGTCATGCTGTTCTGTCATTCACACCTCACACATGCTCAGTCTTATTTTCCTGCATCACGGTCTGGGCTGTCAATTGTTACACCTTCACCAAGGAGGTTATGTAAAAGTTAGGTTTGTGTGTTTTGTCTTTGTGTTTGTTTGTCTGTTTGTTTGTCTGTGTGTTTGTTTGTTTGTCTGTTTGTTTTTCTGTGTGTTTGTTAGCCTGTTTTTGTGAGTTTTTTTGATGTCTGTTTGTTTGTTTTTGTTTTTTGTGTGTGTTTGTTTGTTAGCAGGATTACACAAAAACTAGAGGACAGATTTGCATGAAATCTTCACCAAAGATGGACCCTAGCATCTCCTAGAGGTGATTAAATTTTCATGATGATATGGATCAGGATCAGGATCTGGGAAATTTTTAGGAGGTTTGCTCTCTCCAAGCGCTCTTGTTCTTTCATGCTGCTGTTCTGCACACCCTCCACCTCCCCATCACCGCCCAGTCTTCACAGACTCACCATCTTCATCATTCATCATCTTCACGAGGGTCATGAGCCACCACCACCAGTGTCTAAACTCAAAGGGAGGATATATATCTTGCCGCTGCTCAGGACAGAGCCCTTCGATCTCCATCTCCCTGAAAAGTCTAAGTGCCAAAGACTTTCTGATACCAAAGACTTTCTGACAGACTAATTACTAATTAAATTGTGCTCAAGCACAACTAAAATTAATGTGTAACCAGGTTAAATAACAACATACATTGTAATGTAAATTATGTTAAGATAAAGATGTTATGAATGAGGTCAAAACATGCATCATAAATATGGTTAAAAATAATCACATGAAAGATTAAAAAGGCACAGTGTAACAAATAAGTTAGATACAGATGTAAGTTAAAAATGCTCCCTTTTATTGTGAAGAGTTCACGATTGTAAAAGGAAGTAGTGTGTCAGAATAAGTGTTTACTGGTCATTTATTGATCAAAGTGTCAACAAGTTTGATGTCATTTTTTTTCTATTTTTGGCTTTTTGATGATGAGCCCTGAACTAGTGAGTATACTTCTGATGGTAACACTGAGGAGCTGATTGGAAGTGAAAGGGGTTGAATCCTTCTGCAAATAATAATGTTTAATTGTTATACAGAAAAATGAGTGGTTGAACATGTGAGACACTGTATGATGTGACATTTTCATTAGTGGCTCAGCACCACTAAAGGTTATGAGTACATGAGTTATGAATCATCAGAAATCTCAAGAACACAAATATACTTGTTTTTGGAGTTATTAAAATTAAACTATTAAGCCTTTACAACATGTGCTTGTGCTTTCACTTCCCTGTCTGCTCTCAAAGCAACCATCTGTATTCTATCTGTTACTCTGGCATCTGACCCCCCACTGTTCAGCTGTTCAGACTCTGTATATATATGTGTATATATGTGTATATATATATATATATATATATATATATATATATATATATATATATATATATATATATACTGGAGGGATATGCGTTATCTACCCAGTCTAAATAAGTCAAGTCCTGCTCAATCTCCCTCTTCTAGATATCCAGTTCAGACCACACTGTGTGCCTCTTCTGTCTCTTTCACCCTGGTCAGCCTCTCAGTTTTCTATCCTGGGAGTTCTACAGAGCCTCCTCAGTTACAGAGATAAGTGTTTTAGAAAGAAAGCCCACACTGCTCTTTGGAGGGTTTATCTTAATGGGACTGCAGACTGATATCCTAGATTGCTCTCAGAAAAGTACCATTTTTGCTTTATGCAGACACAGTTCTGCTTGTTTCCAGGTGGTTTCAATACAAAATGTAAATCATGAGGGTAAAGTCTGAATCTGTCACCTTCTCTGACATCTTCATTTTAAAGGGTATGTAAACTAAAAACGGACACGTTTTTTCTTTGTGTTTTCTTTGAGTTCACACAGCATCTTTCCTGAAACCATCCCTGAACACACAGATCCCCTGACCCTAACCCCAACGGTGGTGTAACTTTTAAAATACACACCACAGAATAAGATCACAGTGGAGGTTCAGCACATCTACATGAATAAACTCAATAGAGTCTGCAGCAGAAACACAACAGGACAGTCTGATGTATTTTTTTTTTTGTTGTGGTCATAGTAGGCTGTTTGCACAGGTTTGCACCTGACATCTAAACCAGGTGGGATCAACACCTGACCCAACGGATCCTGACAGTTTGAGACCCCTAAGAGCAGGAGCTGATGTCATATGTTAGTTATTCCTCTTTCACAGACATGCAGTTTTAATGTGTTGCTCATTATGTGAGGAAAAATAGGGTGAATCACCAGCGACACGCACCACAGAGGCCAAACAAATGATGCAGGCCAACCCAGACTCCTATTATGTTCATAATTTCATAATTAGTTGGCATTGTCAGATATATGTAAAAATAAGTATATATATATTGGGGTTGTACTGGACTATATTATTGAGGTATTTAGCATGGGGGGGCAGAATATTATAAAACCCTTGTTATTATAATACTGTCCAATAGAAAGCCACCACTAACTATAATCAGTGCTGCACATACAGCTCCACCTCTGTGACAGTATTTCAGTACAGGGCACTAGCAGAGTGCACACCTTTGCCAGGCGAATCCCACTATGGGGAAGCCATGCTCGACCTACTCTGCCTCTGATTGGCTCGGTATGATGATGGTATGGATCCTGGCGCTCCCTTTCCAATGAACATATTTTCCCTCTGCTCTTTTCTTTTGGGCTGAAGAGAAAAGTTCAGTGGATAAAGCTGTGCAGGAGGACCTTCAAACAGAGGAGGGATGTCGGAGAGGCAGAGAGGCCAATACCACCAACACCACCAACACCATCCATGAAGGCTTTTCGTTACTGAGGCGTTTAATGTCCCATGGTGCCAGGAGTGATGGATACACACACCTGCAAGGACCTCCACCCAGGTTCATGCAAACACCTCAGCATTCATCACACACACCTGTCCCATACACACAAACACCCACACACCCACATACCCACATACCCACATACCCACATACCCACATACTCACATCCACCCACAGCTCCTGCATCCTCCTCCAGAGGCACCCTACAGGAGAACACTACATCAGAGGGTGACTGGTCAATTCATATGAAACAGTGCTAGTGCTGAGACAGGTCTCCTTCCTTTTCTAAATGTACTGTAATGTGTGTCCACAGCATGCACATGGAGTGATTGACACTCCGTCAGACACTCCTCCTGGCTCTGATTGGTGGTTTACATTCAGGAAGGTGGGGCTATAGGAGTGTGACTTTCATGAGGTCAGTCGTTCACTCTGGGTTTGAGAAGAACTGCAACAGTTAGTCGATGGACAGAACAGTAATCACAGTAATCCATTCATCATGGAAGTCATTTTTCATTCACAAATGAATAACCATTTGTTGCAGACCTACAGTATTAAGGTTGGACCCTCTGTCCACCTCACTCATTACAGATTTCTGTAGCTCTGTGTGGGAGGCTGGTGTTCTGGGTCACACTGCATGGCTCCCAACACAGACTGTTCATCCCCAGTCTCCTTACTGGTTTCACAGTAACTGAAGAACAAAGCATGAGGAGGTAACAGGGCTGTAAACCCAGTCCTCACCAACCAACCAAACAAACCACACAGGCCCTGCACTAAGTCCAAAGTACTGTTCTTGAGTGGAGTACTCTTTCATCAGGAAAAGTAGTAGGGGGTGGGCAGGGTCCCTCAAAAGGCCTGGTCTCCTCCTCTTTCACTAGCGCAGAGATCAGATGTAGGTGACATGGATGACATCCATATTCACACGTATGAGTCCAGAGAACTGTAGACCTTCATCATATGGTACAACATCAATCACCTGAATACCAATATCATCAAAACCACTGATGATGTGATGTCTGTTAGTGAGGACATTCATGGGGTCACATCCCTTCTATGTGTTTACATGCTGGGCCAAAGAAGCAGATTGAGACAGAACAAAAAGCTTCACACAAATCCTCAATGTGGCTGCAGACCTGTCCTCCAGGTCGCCCTGAGATACAGTCGTGTTCAGAATAGGAGGGACTTGAGGTCACAATCTCTTTCATCTTTGACCCCAGAATCTAATCAGTTCATTCTGGACGTTGTCCCAAATAACTCCCTCGAGGCATTTCAGAGATGTCACTTTCTTTGAACAGAAAGCTAACAGTGATGGACTGAACTCCAGTGTCAAAGGTGGTGCTGCTGGTGAACTTCATGCCATACGTTAGATCACTCCCTTTGTACTGTACACTCTTCATTAGTTTAAAATGAAATGCTATCATTAAAACAAGCTTCATAATTTCAAACTTGCCAACTTAAGACATCTGTACACAAACCATCCTGGAGACAAACAAACAGGGGCGATGATGGAGCCTCTAATTACACAAACTGAAGCTACAAAAATGCTGATTTTAATCAAACATGCACTGAGAACTTCCAGCCACACAGGATTATCCTGGAAGAACTACAAGTTCCATATTTATAAATGTGACAGTTAAGTTCCTCTGAAACACAAATCACTGCTATCATGTGAACAAACAGGAGAAGCTTACAGTCTGTATCATGGCATTCTCTAGATGGTATCAGCAGCCTGGAATAGGATTTCTACTTTACTGGCTCTGATACCATCTTCCTGCTATGTGAGCCCTCATCTCAGAGAGTTTACACAGGGGCAACTCCACCCCTACTGAGGTAAAACAACAGTACCATCTCATAAAAGAGCAGGCACTTCCCTTACAATATTTAGCCATTTGGAGGCTGAGAGGCAACAAAAAAGAGACTGGGGAGGTCATGGCTGGGGAGGAGCTGAGTCATTTGCATTGATTGGCACTGTAAGTGTCAGCATGGTGAGCTACGTCTGTGGAAAACAAGAGTTCATCATGAGTAAGAAAGCTTTTGGATGTATGTAAAACAAAGCTCCAGTGTCAGCTGTTTATCTGTGTCAGTCTTTACTTAAGCCGAAGCGTCTGAGGGAAGAGCAGGAATGTGGCTCTGAAGGCATCACCTGGCAGAACATTACAACAGACTGTAGCTGTAAACAAACTAGAAAACTCTGCTCACATTTTCCCCCAAACTCTTCCTCCATGGCCCTCGTCTCTGGACTATGTGTAACAAAGCATCTGCTGTAGGAGGAGGGACAGGCTGTTAACATACCTCCACAGACCCATGGCAGACACTTCAGGCCAACCACCGC
This sequence comes from Chaunax sp. Z400, assembly GCA_037577475.1. Classification (NCBI taxonomy): domain Eukaryota; kingdom Metazoa; phylum Chordata; class Actinopteri; order Lophiiformes; family Chaunacidae; genus Chaunax; species Chaunax sp. Z400. The sequence goes on from CM075199.1 coordinate 1,053,233, forward strand.
TTAGCATGATTTACTTGACTGACTTCATGAATAGGGAGGGGGTATCACTGACTCAGGACCCGTTTACATAGCTGAAAACTGCAAACTTCTATGTTCATACTGCAACGTTTTCTAAGCAATCCTCATTTAAGGATCCGCAAAAACATTTGAAAATGCTGTAGTATGTATGCCAGAGCAGTAGATGGTGGTGTAACCTCTAAAAACCAACACCACAGAAGAAGATCAGTGGTTCAGCAAATCTACACTGGGGGAGCGTTAATAAACTCAGTCTGCAGCACAAACAGAACCAGACAGCCCTATGTTGTTGTTTTCGTTGTTGTTGTTGTTGTTGTTGTTGTTGTTGCTTTGTCCACCTACGCGAGCAAGGGCTGGAACTATAATAGGCATGTGCGAAGCTGGGCTGTGACATCATCGTTTTCAATTGTGTTTGCCTGTTTACAAAACGACACTACGGTGTCTCCCAATGCTGTGATGTTGAAGGAGTTTCCCCACAATGCTACAGGTTCATTAGGCTTACAATCAGTTACATTAACTAACGTGAACATGGAGCCGTCTAAGAAGTGAAAGGTTTTTTCTCAAAACCTCCGGAGCCAAACCAAAGAACAGGTGAGACTCTGTTACTGATACAGTATAGAGCCTTTTTCGTCTGACTGAATACTCAAGCTGCAGGAACAGGAAACCAGGCAGTGTACACAGAGGATCTGCCTCAGAGAGTTGGTGTTGTTCTTCAGTGATAGCAGCAGACAGTTACACAAGTAGAGAAGAATGCACCATAAAGCATGAGCACACGTTCAGGACCCCTCAACAGGATAATTATGAACAGACTCAACAACACTGCCTGTGGCTCAAAATACCTTCTCATCTAAAAAGATAGTTACCAGTCAAATGTTGGAATTCAGCAGGACTGAAAACACCCACAACTTCTTCTTTTTTCATCACTGCTTTAACAAACTGTCCAAACTTTATGAACCAACACACAAAACGATTTCAGTGCTTCAGCTGACCCTCGACTTCTAGGGGAGCTGGGAGAAGTGGAACGACCTGTGACAGTTCCAGAGGTGAATCCAGCTTCCTCTGCAAACAACTGATACAATCATCCCACACAGGAAGTCTGATCTCTGATGTGTGTTGTCTGGTCAGATTAAATCTGCCTGCTCCTCCTTGAATATCCGGCCAGACTAATTCACAAAGAGTCAGTTCTACCTCCGTCCTCCTTTTTGGTATCCCTCACTAGAACCAAACAATTCAAACAAACCTGTGTGTGACCAAGCTACCGATTTCAATCCTACAGCAGATAGAGCAGTGAAGCAGCCTGTATAGGGCAGGCATCAGGGGCAGATACCTCCTATCCTTCCCTGATACTTTTATGTTACTCAGAAGCAAAATGAAGGAACTCCACATTAACACAGGAGTAAATCCAGTGTCTTGGTGCTCATTGGAACTTGATATTCTAAGGTCCCTGCTCAAAGTGGAGGACTTTTCTCTCATTCGAGAATCTGACAGGAGGAAATGGTTGGGGAATGAGAGGTGGAGGCCTCTGTGTGTCGGTACAAGCAACACACAGTATGAGGAACAGTCTAACTCTGAGGATGAACGTTTGTGTCTGGGAACAAGACAGTTTCTCTGCTTTGTGCACTGACTGGAGCAAATATAGACGAGGCAGCTGAGTCAGTACCCAGTTACATCACTTGTTGTCTAGGTAACATGGTGATGAGAAAGGACACTGTTGTGTGTCCCAACAACAAACCACACGTATTAAGAGGAAAAAATAGCCCTCAGACAGGAAACAGTAAGAAGGGACTGAATCAGCTTTTAAGAGAGGCCAGGATGAACAAAACTACAACACAATCCAAAAAAAGCCATAACCAACATGGAACCAAGCAGGAGGTACTTCATCACCGCAGACAACCAATAAACAGAATGGATTCTAGCTGCAGCTCCAGACTCAGGATCCCTCCTGAGACTGCAGCTCTGTGCTCGACGTCTCCTGTGACCCGGCACCAGGCCTGTTGTAGACTGTCCTCTGGAGAAAACAACACCAGAAACTCTTTGCAACTGAAAACAATGAATAAGAACCCAGAGCTCTAACATCAGTTGTGATGAAATGCTTGGAGAAACATCTGGTTTACCTTCTCAAAGCTGACGTATATCTACTGTCCAGTCCTCTCCAGTCTGCTTACAGACACCAGGAGGCCACTAGTGTTGTTGCAGACTGGTAGTGCAGGGAGGACAGAGAAGTAAAGAGGAGAGAGAGGGAGCAGTGGGAGGTCAGGAGCTATGAGAGGAGGGAGGAGAGAATTTAATCTTGAGAAAATGTTTATCAATGCAGAAGACAATGTTAACTTTTAATTTTCACTAAATGTTGTGAGTAATTTTCTATAGTGTGACATTTTATTAATATTAATTTCTACAGATAAATGTCTGAAGCTGTAAATTAAGACACAAAAGACAAACATGAATAATATATAATGATTCTGAGGTCATTTAATTTGAAGCTATTCTGACTCGCATGAATACGGCCAGCATCACATCCTCATGGACACCAACACAACAACACAACAGCACAACAACACAACAGCAAAACAACTCAATAACACAACAGCACAACAACACAACAGCAAAACAACTCAACAACACAACAGCAAAACAGCACAACAACACAACAACACAACAGCACGACAGCACAACAGCACAACAACACAACAGCAAAACAACACAACAGCACAACAACACAACAGCAAAACAACACAACAGCACAACAACACAACAGCACAACAACACAACAGCAAAACAACACAACAGCACAACAACACAACAGCACAACAGCAAAACAACACAACAGCACAACAACACAACAGCACAACAACACAACAGCACAACAGCAAAACAACACAACAGCACAACAACACAACAGCACAACAGCACAACAGCACAACAACACAACAGCAAAACAGCACAACAACACAACAGCACAACAGCAAAACAACACAACAGCACAACAACACAACAGCACAACAGCAAAACAGCACAACAATACAACAACACAACAATACAACAGGACAACAACACAACAGCACAACAACACAACAGCACAACAACACAACAGCACAACAGCGCAACAGCACAACAGCACAACAACACAACAGCACAACAACACAGCAACACAACAGCACAACAACCCAACAGCACAACAGCAAAACAACACAACAGCACAACAACATAACAACACAACAGCACAACAACACAAGAGCACAACAACTCAACAACACAACAACACAACAGCACAACAACCCAACAGCACAACAACACAACAGCACAACAACACGGCAGCACAACAGCACAACAACACAACAGCACAACAACACAACAGCACAACAACACAGCAACACAACAACACAAAAGCACAACAACAACATCATCCTAATACTTAACTCTCTGATGACATCATCCTAATACTTAACTCTCTGATGACATCATCCTAATACTTAACTCTCTGATGACACCATCCTAATACTTAACTCTCTGATGACACCATCCTAATACTTAACTCTCTGATGACATCATCCTAAGTTTAATGTAGACACTGACCCATCATCACACTGCTCAGAGATACACAGCTTTGTATATTATCGTGATGCTAACCACAAAGAAAACTGAATGGATGGTGTTTGATCACAGCAGTAGGTGAGCACAGCCCTGCTACCATCCATAGCACTCATATTGATCAGGTCTGCTGCTGGTACAAGTGTACCTTAGAGCTTCAACATGTTAACTTGACTAGCTCTTGTTGACAGTCTGTGCTCTAGACGCAATGACACATTTTTTAAGAAGCCTTAGACAGCATGGCAAAGAAACATAGGCATCCGTTCTGCCAGGCAGTCTTAGAGAGTCTAACCAGATATGGGATACATCCTATCTATAAAATAGATCAATTCAAATTCAAAATGTCTCTAAAGCCCCATTTCCACTGCATAATACCAGCTCTACTCGACACAACTCGCCTTTTTTGAGTTTCCACTGTAAAAAAGTACCTGGTTCTACTTTTTTTTTAGCTCCTGCTCTGCTGCAGTTCCAAGTGAGCCAAGCAGATACTAAAAGGTCACGTGAAACGTTACAGACCACTGATTGGTCAATGCCCGGCACACACAGAGAATCCAACACAACACAAATCAATTGCCGCAACACTCAAACAGTGAAGCTACTTTAGCGACAGTCACTTTTGTTTGTTGCAGCTGCTACACTGAGGCGGTGCAGACGTTCCTGTCTTAAACAGCTGATGATAGGATCACGTTAAAGACTACAACACGGCAGTTTCTCGTGGTGCCCATCTACCCTTAGGAGGAACCATCGGCAATGGAAAACGACCTGCAGAAAAATATTAGATACCACGTCGAGTCGAGTCAAGTCGTTACTATGGAGTGGAAATTTGGCTTAAGTGGACAATTATCACATTTCATCATATTGTATTGTCTGCCAGTTCAGTTCTTATTTCACATAGACAGTCCTGATCCTGTCTTGTTTAATTCAACATGATAAGGTGCCTTTAAGTTGAGCCAGTTACTCCCTCAGCAGCCATATCTAGTGCTTCCTGCTGCTCCTGTTCAGCAGACCTGGACGAAGCTCCACTCTTCATTCTAGCAGAACTAGCAGCGTGTTCAGCAGCTCGCTTTTCTGTTTGTTCTTGTGGTTGTCATGCTGGAAGTCAATGAAACTAGCATTTATTAGAATTTAGTTGAAAAAAGATAAATGAATAAATTCTCATCCATCTTGTTCTATAGTAGTTCATGGCTTTGGAGTAAACACTTAAGTGCTATCCCAAAAGTTTTACTTTCATGGAACATGGCAGCAGCCTTATGAACCAACATGTCCTAAAAACTCATTTCACCATCAGGCCCACACTACAGGAGAGGCAGCATCAGCCAATGAGACAGACCGGCAAAAGCAGCTGACTGCGCTGCCAACAACGGTGAACATGTTATCCTTTAAGCTAACGCTAGCTAGCATACTACTGTTGGCAGATAAACAGAAGCCCTCACCTCCGGCTCTGGCTGAAGGGTAGATAGGCCGTGTTGATCACTATGGTTGTTAAAAGTACACAGCTGCCTCTCCAGAGTTCATCTGAGGCGGTGCATTCACTGCTCCCTAGGACACGAGAATCTTTTTGAAATCCTGTCGTGTGCGATTACACATTATTTTTCAATTTTGTAGTGCTTGCTTGTTTGAGATTGAAGGTAAAATAATCTGTGCAGATTGTCGTTATGTGTGAGCTCGTCTGTCAGAAAGCTGCTTCCCTCAACTTCAAACTGTGCAAAAGGGTTTTGACTGTTTTTTTCAGAAGCTGTTCTGTGTTCCATCTGCTAACCTCTCAGTCTCATACAAAATGGTAGTTCCATTTACACTCCACACAAATGCACATCAACAAACACTGCTGCAGAAACACAGTGAAGAACTGTGTTCTACAGTCAGCCAATGAAATACTGCCTTTATGCCAACAAATACTTGGAGGCCTCCTCTTCAGTTTCAGCTCATCAGCACCAGTAATTAGCTGCACATGTTCACATACCTCTATGGTTCTGCTTTAAACTGCAATAAACATACAGTAAGTCTGTCTATGATATGAATGTGTGCTGGGATCAAATCTGGACTTTAAAGCAGCAGTATTGGCTTGGTTTCAGAGTATTATAACCCAGCTCTATGATTACTTCATCAACAGATCACCAAGTAAACAGGAAGTTTGTCCAAAAAGGCAGGAAACTAATACGTCTCATCATAAAACTTCTGCCTACAAGTCAACCCACACTGAGCCCTTTGCATGGGAATGTCTTGCATCACTCTAATTAGTCCCAGATCTGGGACTATAATTAGTACCAGAACAAGGACAGACCAGCAAACAGCAGTATGCTTCCTGACAGTCACCTCAACAAAGGCAGGAAAGAGTTAAAAAGCTCTTCAGTATTCCTGTTTCCAGCTAGTCGATGCGTGTCACCACCTGGGCTGTCACAATCATGACACTTCATGTCATAGAAAGAAATGTGAACAATGATTTCTCTCCTTCTAATCATAGTTTAAGAATACAAATGCACCTCACCATACAATCACTTTATTGGAACCGGCTTGTTTCTATTTATCTCTAGTCTGAAAGCTTCAGTAACAGTCTAGATGGACCTGAGGCTGCAGCCATCTGTCCTGAGGTCAGTGATTTGAGTGGATTTATAGAAGTTTTTTGGATTTGTGGTTTTAGTGCTCTTTGTCGCTGCCTTTTTGCACCAAATTCAAAAATTGCCTGCTCCTAGTTTTTAGGCTATCCTTAACTTCTTACCAGAAAGTCAAGCGCCTTAAGACATACATAGCCAGTGGCACTGAAGGCTAATTTAATTCTTCGTTCTTCAGTCATAGCAGAATAAGTAGAACCAGATGACATCATCAATGGGTGTCAGTTAAACAGACAGTGAAAAACGAATGTCTCACTCGTCTGTTTTGAAGCAGATGAATGGAAGTGATTGTAATGATAATGCAAAATAATTGAGCTTAGCTAAAATATTTAACATCATGTTACTGGACATCCAATCTGTAAATACTGATGTGGTTTTCATGTTTTAAACATTTGTTCTGGTGAATGATCCTCTCTTGCAGTACAGTCATCAGTATTATAGTAAAGGGTATATTTTACTTGAATTTGATGCAGTCCTGTCATAAATTCCTAAAAAAAAAAAGTAAAAAGTACCTGGTTCTACTTTTTTAGCTCCTGCTCTGCTGCAGTTCCAAGTGAGCTGAGCAGATACTAAAAGGTCACTTGAAACGGTACAGACCACTGATTGGTCAATGCCCAGCACACATGGAGTATCCTGCACAACACAAATCAATGGCCGCCACACTCAAACAGAGAAGCTACTTTAGGGACCGTAACTTTTATTTATTGCAGCCGTTATATTGAGGAGGTGCAGACGTTCCTGTCTTAAACAGCTGATGAGAGGATCACCAGAGGTGTGGGTGACGTTGAAGACTACAACACGGCAGTTTCAGGCATCACCAATCTACCCTGAGGAGGAACCATCCTGTAATGGAGAACGACCTGCAGAAACCCAAGCCAAGCTGAGTCGAGTAGAGTTGAGCTGGTACTACGCAGTGGAAATGCAGCTTAATATGCAAGGTGCCACCTTTAACCTTTAATCATTCATATGAACAATCCCACCAATGCAGAAGTCTTTGGGAATTTTGGGCTTAAGATGAGGCTAGCGTGACAATTGTACAATCCTCGTCATGGTAAGGCGACTGATGCAACCCCTCCATTAACAAAATATAGGAAAAGTCTGCTGCCATAGCATGATCACATGACACATGATGACTCATACAACTGGGATACCAGTTTCAGCTTGTCACACATGCTGATTTACATGTGGAAGCATGTGGAAACGTAAAAAGACCACTGTCTACATGTTGTGGTGCAGGTCTGTGTCTGTCAACTAAATACCAGCCTGCAGCCTTCCTCCAGCAGCTTCATTCAGGTTTGAGTGCTTGTCACCAGGCAGCTATTAGCTACTCCTTAGAACAAAGCCACCACTGTTACTCAGTATGACGAGGCATTGACACTGATGCAAGTAGGTTGGCTATGAAACCCTGTGATGGGGCAACTGAAAAGGTAATATAAAAGCTGATATTTAGGGGGAAAAACAAATGCATAATGTAATGTCCATGTATACAAAAAGGCAATAAAGAAGGAAACAACACAGAAGTCAGTGGTGCAACTAATGTGTACATTTACAACAGTACCCAAGGACTATACTACACTTCTGATGGTGACCAGGGTCGACTAAACCAGGGCTTTAGTCGCCAAACATTGAAATCCTAAATTCTCTACATCTCCAAGCTCAGACTGAAACTGATTATTACAAATAATTTAGCATCCTGGACAGGGTTCCATCTGGGGACTGTGATAGAAGTTTACATCTTGGCACACGGGTGAAGAGAGGAGGAGAATTGTTAACTGATCAGTAACTGGAGTAGTCTGGGTGAATTGGGAGTGTCTGGTGAAGACCCCTGCAAATCAAGTCCTCAGTCCCACCTCAGGAGGAACTTCTTATGCACCTCAGTGGAGGTTGAGGCCATGGAATCTTGAGTGGGCCATGATCAGGGCCTCCAGTGTAGGGGGAATCTTTGGTTGGCCTCAACGAAGTTCTGGCAAACTGTCTGACAACTCGAGGGGAAATCATTGTCCAGCCGAGGAGGAGAGCTGCTGACCTACACTGGGGATATTGTCAGGCGCTGGGGAGTAGGTCTGCAACTAACGATTATTTTTTTTATAGATTAATCTTTTTTAATTTTTCAGATTAGTCCATAAATCTATCAATTATTTTTTCGATGAGCCTATGAATTATTTTTTACATGAATTGCAGAGACAGTGGTGGATAGTGTAGATAGTGTCGAACACGATTTACTTCAAAGGGTAGTGCCAGTATGAATTTTAATACTTGTTTGTATTTGTAAATGTTGCTAACATCACCGAAGACAAACAGAAACGTCCAAAGCCTGAGCTGGCTAAAGGGGTTCAGGGACATGTCCCCTGAAAACATTTAGGTTTCTCTGATCTGCATCTTAAGACATTTGGAGGTTAAAAATCGGATTATAATAACTTTAAAACCATGTCAGTAACATGAATGAAGCAGTAATGCCTGAGAATCAGGTTAAATGTTGCAGTGAATGATCCATCCCTATGATTTGTTCTCTCTGTATTCACCTCCTGTCCTTCATCTGTGACTCCTCACTGGTCTCTCCTGTCAAAGGTTATTAAAAATAATTAAGTCAAATTCTACACACTTTATTTATTTCATGTTTGTGTTTTAGTTTGAATCATTTTGGATATGAAATATAGAAATGTGTCTCAAACAGAACAACAGAGTCACTGAGCTATGACTGCTGCTTCTTTCATGTATCAGTGCAGACAGTAAACAGGGTCAGCTGGTATTTATATGTAAATGTTAGCGCCTCCACTAATGTAATCCTTCAGTGAAAATAAAAATAAATAAGATGCCTTTAACATGCATTTAAACCCTTTACACAAACTGAATTAAAAGAAAAGCGTTTCGACTTTTGACATTGTACAGATGAATTAATGTTAGCTAATGAGCTCATTAATTAACCCATGTGAACCAACTGTTTAATGTAGCATGATGTACAGGAGCTATTAGTCAGCTGATGTCTGGAGATGAATGTCATAAACTATCATCACTCCACTGGTTAACCTCTGGAGTTACTGTGTCACAGTGGATTCAGCTTCCTGTCCGTAATCAGAGAACCACGGTGTCAGGAAGCTCTTCAGTAGCAAGGTGCCAGGTGTGGATGAGATTTACCCTTAGGTGCTGAAAGCTTTGGACTCTGTTGGGCTGTCTTGGCCTTCACGCCGTTCAGTTTCATGAGGACGTGGTTTCAATATTGTGGACAGATCAGAACCTCCTCCGAACAGACAGCGGTGTCTATGGGTCTGAAAGCTAAGCTAAGCAGCTAAGTAACTCACACATCGTCACTGATTTAGCCTTCACTGTTTTTCTATAGATACATTAAAAATGCCTCCAAATACAAAAATACTCAGCCCCATGTTGGGATATGAGATTCCTATTAATGTTATGGTCTTATACTTTTGTGTTTTAAAAGATAATGTGATTGCAACAAAAGAATGGTACCTCTGTTAAATATTGCTAATGGCCTGTAAAAAACAACGACAAAGAATTTGTACAAATCAGAGTCAAACATCTTATACTGTGGTGTTTATTCTGAAAAGTTACTCCACCATCTACTGCCATGGCAAACAGACTACAGTGATTCAGTCGTGTTGGTGGATCTGTGTGTTCAGGGATCGTTTCAGAAACCACGTGAAAACGCAGAAGGTTTTTAGCTAAAATGCTGGCGTGTAAACGGAGCCTGAATGTGATGATGGCGTGATGAAGAACTCCTTTAACCCCCCCACAGCAAAGGAAGCTCTTCAGGCCTCATCTCCACCTGTAGCACCTCGACGTTCTCCTCTAACAGCAGCAGGAGGCGTGTCGCTGGGAGTAACCAGCAGTAACAGGCCTCCAGCTACGCCTGGCTCTTCCTCCATCACTGCTCTCACATCATCAGTTTATTACCTTATTATTAAAGTCACTCTGCCAGATGTCATATATCATGAAACCTGAGGAGTCGCACTAGAAAACGATTTCACAACGACTGGAGTCTTTCTGTAATCTGCCCTTTGTTTTCTACACATTATCACTTTGTATTCCTCACACACGACACCTGATACATGAATGACTGGAAACAGACTGCAGTGTTGTGAAAATCTCTCCCACATGTTCTTTGTACTGTACAAACTTACAGTTGTTTCCACTCACACATACTTTTTGTTCATCTGTTCATAGTTTCAAAAATAATGTTTCAGCTTTATTGTTCTCCTGTTTCAGATCCCTCTGATCTAATTAACTACCTCCACCAATGAGAGGAGGGGGAGGGATGGGAGGTGTCTGATCAATGCTGTGTGTGTTGGTGTGTGTGTGTGTGTGTGTGTGTGTGTGTCTGTGTGTATGTCTGTGTCTGTCTGTGTGTGTGTGTGTGTGTCTGTCTGTGCGTCGGTCTGTATGTGTATGTCTGTGTCTGTGTGTGTATGTCTCTGTGTATGTGTCTGTATGTCTGTGTGTGTGTCTGTATGTCTGTGTGTGTGTCTGTCTGTATGTCTGTCTGTGTCTGTGTGTATGTCTGTGTCTGTCTGTGTGTGTGTGTGTGTGTCTGTGTGTGTGTCTGTGTCTGTCTGTGTGTGTGTGTCTGTGTGTATGTCTGTGTGTGTCTGTGTGTGTGTCTGTGTGTATGTCTGTGTGTGTGTCTGTGTCTGTGTGTATGTCTGTGTCTGTCTGTGTGTGTGTGTCTGTGTGTATGTCTGTGTGTGTCTGTGTGTGTGTCTGTGTCTGTGTGTATGTCTGTGTCTGTCTGTGTGTGTGTGTGTCTGTGTGTATGTCTGTGTCTGTGTGTATGTCTGTGTCTGTCTGTGTGTGTGTGTGTCTGTGTGTATGTCTGTGTGTGTCTCTGTGTGTGTCTGTGTCTGTGTGTATGTCTGTGTCTGTCTGTGTGTGTGTGTGTCTGTGTGTATGTCTGTGTCTGTGTGTATATTTGTGTGTATGTATGTCTGTCTGTGTCTGTGAGTGTGTGTGTGTCTGTGTGTCTGTGTGTGTGTCTGTATGTCTGTGTGTGTCTGTATGTCTGTGTGTATGTGTCTGTATGTCTCTGTGTATGTGTCTGTATGTCTGTGTGTGTGTCTGTATGTCTGTGTGTGTGTCTGTGTGTTTCTGTCTGTATGTCTGTCTGTGTGTGTGTGTCTGTCTGTGTGTGTGTCTGTGTATATGTCTGTGTCTGTGTGTGTGTGTATGTGTGTGTGTGTGTCTGTATGTCTGTGTGTGTGTCTGTGTCTGTGTATGTGTCTGTGTCTCTGTCTGTCTGTCTGTATGTCTGTGTCTGTTTGTATGTCTATGTCTGTGTGTGTCTGTGTATATGTCTGTGTCTGTGTGTGTCTGTATGTCTGTCTGTATGTCTGTGTCTGTGTCTCTGTGTCTGTTTGTATGTCTATGTGTGTGTGTGTGTCTGTGTGTGTGTCTGTGTGTGTGTCTGTTTGTGTCTGTGTGTGTGTCTGTTTGTCTGTGTGTGTGTCTGTATGTCTGTGTGTGTGTCTGTGTGTTTGTATGTCTGCGTCTGTTTGTGTGTCTGTGTCTGTGTGTGTGTATGTCTGTGTCTGTCTGTGTGTGTGTGTCTGTGTGTATGTCTGTCTGTCTGTGACTGTGTGTGTGTATGTCTGTGTTTGTGTATTTGTGTATGTGTCTGTATGTCGGTGTGTATGTGTGTCTGTCTGTGTGTGTGTGTGTGCACTTGCATTTCTTGCCTTGAAGGGCCCAGTCACCGGGAGACCACAAATCGTATGGGGCCCTCAAACCTCGTGGGGCCCCACACAGATTTTCATTTAAACCAGCTCAGGGGCCTCCCTTGATATGCCTCATGCTGTTTTTTCGCATGGCCCACAAGGTCACAAAGTATGGAAACGTGTGTGGAAAATTTCCTGCCATCTCTGACTTTCCCCTTACACACTTCCTGAAGTGTGTAACATTTCAGCCAATGAGAGGTCGCCTTCGGCCTCAGGTGCATTATGGGTCTGGAGGTGTGTAACATTACAGCCAATGAGACGGCGCCTTCAACCTCAAGTGGATTATGAGTCCGGAAGTGTGTAACATTCCAGCCAATGAGATGTCGCCTTCGACCTCAGGTGCATTATGGGTCTGGAGGTGTGTAACATTTCAGCCAACGAGACATTGCCTTCGACCGCAAGTACATTATGGGTCTGCTCGCTACATGCACATCTTCCTGTGAACATCAGGTAGGTTTACTTTATTCATGGTTTACATTGTTAATTTTATACCGTTTCCTTTCTCTGCCCCAGTTTCTTGCAACTCAGCACAACAAAGTGTTACTCAATAAAGTACTTAATAAACCATTTTATACTGATCGATAGCTGCTAATGTTAGTGAGAGTTCGCTAGCTAACTAGCTAGCGCAAGGTAGTGAGTTTCATTGGATGACTGGCAAAACGCGTCCTGTATTAATTAAATACGGAACACGTCTTTTAGTTTTTAATTATGGAACGATTATATATTTCTTTGGATGACTGGCAACCCGTTAGCGAGCTAACGATAGCTATTACTAACGCGAGCTGCGAGTTAGATAGCGATTATATCACATCAGATCAGATCCAACTTTATTGTCATTGATCATAGTACAAGTTCAGTACAGTGACAACGAAGTGCAGAGAAGTACATAATGTACATATATACAGTGTGACATGTAGAAATAAATACAGGGCTGATATGGGTATAGTATGATATTGAGATATGGGTATGACTTACTATTAGAGATAGTATATAGTGATAGCTTGTGTTAGCGATAGTTAGCGTAGGTTCGCTAACGGGTTGCCAGTCATCCAATGAAATATAGAACCGTTCCGTAATTAAAAAACTAAAAGACGTGTACCGTATTTAACTGGTACAGGACGCGTTTTGTTCTTAAATACACATTCATTTTTGCAAACTCTTGGAGTGCTCGTTTCGTGCTCCGCCTGATTAAATATGAGTTGTGGTTATATGATGCAGTCTTGAGCACCACCCGCTCGTGACGGACACGCAAAAAAACAAGCGCTCCCTCCATTCCATTCTAGTCAACACAAACACCGACTGATGCTGATTCAGTGACAATGACAGTTTGGTTTAGCTTAACATAAGTAGTAGACAATGAAAGAAACTACTGAAAGCAGTGTTTGAGGTTTAGCTTAACTTTACCAAACAAATGACCTCCCTGAAAAACGTTAAAAGGTGTCAAACGAAATTATAGTCACTTTTATTTGAACAAAACCTTTCTAGTAAATAACAGATTATGTTTGGCTTGTCATTCATAAATTCTTATGCAATATATTGCCAATACATTGATAGATAGACAGAGAGGAAGACAGACAGATACCACTGAGTATTTGCCACAAAACATTTTGATGATGATCTATTTATTCAGTTCCTTCTGAATGAAAGTGGCCCATAGAGTATTGTTTACATTCTATTTTCTAAATGCATATGCAGACTATTGGGGATAAAAATATAAATATGAGATAAAAGAGAAAGTGGTCAGCTGTCATTTCATGGTATTTATATGCACACACAATGTTTTAGAGAAATATTTATTTATTTATTTACATATTTTGGAGGGTCCCTCTGCTTTTAGATTTATAAAATTGGTAGGATAAATGAAGAATTACCATGCTTCAGATTTGATTGTATATTCTTTGCATGCCCTGACTTCCTGATTTCTGTGAGCCAATAACAACCAAGACTTTTTTATTTTATTATAGGCTCAAAGTAGTGAAAGCTCCTCAGTCTAAGGTTAGAGACTGAGGCGTGTGTGTGTGTGTGTGTGTGTGTGTGTGTGTGTGTGTGTGTGTGTGTGTGTACATTGTAGGCAGACCTGAGGGTTATTTCAGAAAGCGTTGTTAATTTAGCCTGGCATAAACCCTGAATTTGTGGTTGAGTGGACCTGTGCCGAACGGGGTATTTGGTTCCTGAACAGCTGATCTGAGTTACTTCACTCAATGAAGAACCTGTTCACTTTGGGTTCAGCTATAAGCAGTAATTAAAAAAGCCATCATCAATGGAGCTCTGATACTATGATTCAACATAGCAGGTAAATGAAAGGTAGAGCCTTCATTTTAATCCAGCGGAAATAGAGATATTAAATTGTATGTGGACAGTGACATTTATCTTCAGGTAAGGTCCCAAAAAATGAACACAATACAGTTTTATTCAGCATTGTCCATTAATTCATTTGGCTTAGTCTGAATTGAGGGGGATTTGATGCTGTTATATTTGAACGTGAAGGTTAAAAAATGGCTGATGTTCATAAAAGCAGTACCTTCTTATCGTCCTGGAGTAACAAACTAACCCTCTGGCAGGTCAGCCAATCAACCCCATAGATATACTGTATCTAGTGTTGTATATTATGGTGTTCCATGTTGGATATTCCTGGCGTTTTGGTGACTGCTTCATGTAGATCATAAACCACTTAATGTAAATACGACTCATTAAAATCAGTTGATTAGTTATTGAGGAAGTGGTTTTCTCATTATTGATACCTGTGTAATGATTTGAAAATGATTTTCACAGAGCCATAATGTTTAAAAGAAAGAGAAGGATATGGCCTAATGATGATGCAAGGTCATACATTCTGTCTTCGAGGGACAAGCGGGGGTGTATGGAAAGATTTATTGATGGTAACAAAGGTACGGGGCAGCAGGTCCTTTAGGGGACAGCATTTTACACAAGTGCATTTCTCATTACTGTTCATTTACATACTCATAGGCAATAAACAAATATTTAGGCAACATGACAGAAACATATCTGTTGGCAAAGAAAAACTGCTATTAAACTGACGCTTTTGTAAAATCCAATACAGCCAGGTATAGACAAGTCTCCATCATCCTGGCTTCAATCAGAAATGTTTACAGTAAACATAAGTGAAATTAACTAAAGTGCTCTATATTTCTTTCAATGACATATTGCCTGTGTCGCATTCTGTCTATATGAATTATAAATGCCTATCTTTGTAGTTAAAAAATGACAAAAGGCTGTATTGCCATTTCCAAAAGGGCTATGAAAGCGGGCATATTGTGTTATTACACCGAATCTCTGGCTCCAAACTATGTTGGTTTTAAAGGCTATAACATCATTTTGTTATATCGCATTTTATTCACAAGCGGCGGATCATGCTGTATATGAAAGCTTAAGACAACTCAGTGTTTCTTTTTTAAATTTAAATTAAATATTTATTTAATTGTTTGTCCTCGTAGGAAGAGGAGTGTTTGCTACTCAGCTCATCGAACACCTGGTTCTATGAGCAGGGTTACTCATGGATGGGGATAGACTCAGGGATGGGGTAGACTTCTGCTTGACGGTACAGAGTTAAAGTGACAGACACCTTTCGAGCTTTGTTCTCAAACACCCAGTGGATGTCACACACACACGTTTCTAGTCTTGTCCTTATGGGCCCCTCCCGTATGGATCACACTCTGAGTGAATTTACATCATTGTGGAAACACCTGACAATATCTAAACTCAAGTTAATTCATGTGTTTTTGAGCTGTTGCATGTTTGAAAATGGTATTTTGAATTTCATCCATTGCAGCCCCTTGTATGATGTTGTGAGACTTGCTGATACTCCTAAAAAAGACGATGCCATGCATTTAGTTTTAACTTGTATGATGTTTTAGAAACTGCTTTCACACTAGCTATATTTTGTTACTTGTGAATGTCTCCAAATACCCTCTGTGATTTATATAAGTTCTCAATATGTTCTTGTTGTCATCTGAATTCTAGGAAAGAAACCGGCAGGCTCTTGCTGTGGCAGTAGAGACCTAGACGTTCCCTAGAGATCATCCTTCAAATGAGGATTTAAAGAGGGATGATGTTAGTACACAGGTAATGTGAGTGATGTAGACACTGTCGTCACAAACTATGTATGTTGACCTGAACACTATGTAGTTCCATTACCAAGTTAGGAAATTGTGTTCACATTGTTTTTCTGTTAAATCTTTTCATTCAGGGTTACTCATTGGGGGATGGGGTAGACTTCTGGTTGAGGGTACAGAGTTAAAGTGACAGAAATCTTTGTAGTCTTGTCCTCAAACAGCCAGTGGACATCACAAACACATACATTTCTAGTCTTGTCCTTATGGGGACGGTGAATCTCGTATTCGTTCATCGTCTTGTCCTCAAGCAGCCAGTGGATGTCACACACACATACGTTTCTAGTCTTGTCCTTATGGGGCCTTCCCGTATGGATCACACTCCAAGTGAATTTACATCATTGTGGAAACACCTGACACTTGCTAAACTCAAGTTAATACATGTGTAATTTTATACTTGTTGAACTGTTGCATGTTTAAAAATGGTATTTTGAATTTCATCCATTGCAGCCCCTTGTATGATGTTGTGAGACTTGCTGATACATCTAAAAAAGGTAAACTCAAGTTAATACATATGTAATTGGTATTTTGGTATTTGATACTTTGCAAATACTGTAGGCCTAATTGACAGAGCTGTTGAAAAACTTTTGACAATACATTCTTCTAGAGCAGATGAAGTTTGCCCAGATGCCATGAAACTGTAGATGTTCATATTTTCACATTTTAGAGAACTCTAAGGAATTCTCCTTTATTTTGGCCTTAAAATCAGATTAAAAGTTCATTCTTGACCTTTGAAACAGTAGGTTTTATATATTGAGTGCAAAATTGGTGCATACAAAGTAAGTGCAACAAAAAAGATAATAATAATAAAACTCAACTGAGACAGAATACAAATGAAAAGAAGCTATAGAAATAGACAGTAACCCAAGAAAAACTTCAACTAAATATATTAATATTAATAATAATAATAATAAAGAATATTTCCTTTTTTTCTACCAAAAAGTTTTCATATGAGCTTACTTTTATAACTAGTGGATACCTCCACATATATGATTACTCTCAGCACTTAAAACGGACTGGCTTTTTTTGTGTGTGTTTAATTATAGTTAGGTGTTTACTTTCCAAGGGTATTCCCTAATGGATTATTCCGACAGTGATGAAACCGATGAGAATTGTATAAAAGACCAACCTCTGACTCCAGACTATGATGAAGTTGTTCGAAAGAAAAGGACAACCGAAAACATTCTGGTCTTCCTTAGATACTTTCCATGCCAGTAAAATGTTGGTAGGCAAGTTGTTCAAAAATCCTTCCCCTGTGATGGATAACCATACCTTGACATACCTCCGTTTTTGCAGATGGGCAGAACACCACATTTTTCTGATCCTCTGCATGATTCAAATGAGAGCATAGTGGACGAAACCGATGAGTACTCTATAATAGACCAGCCCTGTGTGCAATTAGACCATGAAGTTGTTCCAAAGCTAAGAAGGACAAAAAGCATTCTGGTATGCCTCTGGCACTCTGAATACCAATAACTAGTTGATAGGCCATTTCCCCTAAATCTTTCTCATGTAATTGATTTTAATAGAATGTGAACAAAAATGAATTCCTTTACATGATTCTTTTTGCAGATGGATTGAATACTGAGTTTTAAAATAAAGAAATGTATGTTTCTCAGTGACTGTGGGAGAATCCTTTGTGGTCTCTGAACCAAGTCAGTATGGCTATGGATGACCTATCTTTCAGTTCAGATTAAGATTTATAGTTCTTAAACCTATAATATGTTATTTTTATGTCTACTTAGGTAAACAAACTGCTATCAAGAGAAGCTGGACACCAGAAAGATGTGCTGCAGTTGAAAGGCATCTAAGGAAATTTTGTAGTGAAGAACAAGTTCCAGGGAAGGTGGACTGCCAGCACTGCATTACTGCAGAACCTCAAGCATAGTTTTCTAAAAAAAATATTTAAAAAGCTGTTATTTGCTTGCCTTCATTTGTTTTAAATGAATATTTTATTTTGCTAGTGTTATCCTGTTTTTTTGGTCTTGCAATATGAAACATAAAAAGTTTGCAAATGGTAAATATATTTAGTTTTGAAGAAAAAAGCAATTTTGTGCTTGACTTTTATGTTTATTGCAGTCCTGCAGTGTCTTTGGTAGTAGCGGACAAATAATGGAAAGTAGTAGTCAAGATAGTAATTTCAAACCCTGCTAAGATATAAAAACCAGAAATATGTATGTGTGTGAAAGTGGACCTCACAAGTCGTGAATGCTAGAAATGGGCCCCAAAAGTGTCTAAAGAACTTTTTTGGGTACAAAAGCTGGGAATACTGTTTAATTTAAGTGAGATGTATTAATGGGAATTTTTTAAAAGCTTGCCTGATTTTTTTACAAAGCTGTAGAACCACTGGAAAGGGTGGACCCCACATTTGGGCCAAAAAGTAGCGGACCCTTCAAGGGAGAAAAACAAGGATGTGTGTCTGTGTGTCTGTGTGTATGTATGTCTGTCTGTGTGTGTGTCTGTGTCTGTGTATGTGTCTGTGTGTGTGTGTCTGTGTGTATGTCTGTGTCTGTCTGTGTGTGTGTGTGTGTGTGTGTCTGTGTGTGTGTGTATGTCTGTGTCTGTGTGTGTGTGTGTGTGTGTGTGTGTGTGTGTGTGTGTGTCTGTGTGTGTGTATGTATGTCTGTCTGTGTCTGTCAATGAGTGTGTGTGCGTGTGTGTATGTCTGTCTGTCTGTCTGTCTGTGTGTATGTGTGTATCTGTCTGTGTGTGAATGTCTGTATGTCTCTGTGTGTGTGTCCTTATATCCGTGTGTATGTCTGTGTGTGTGTGTCTGTATGTCTGTCTGTGTCTGTCAGTGATAAGATAAGATATCCATTTATTAGTCCCACAGTGGGGAAAGTGTCTGTGTGTATGTATGTCTGTCTGTCTGTGTGTATGTGTATGTATGTCTCTGTGTGTCTGTGTGTGTCTGTCTGTGTGTCTGTGTGTCTGTATGTCTGTGTGTGTGTGTGTCTGTGTGTCTGTATGTCTGTGTGTATGTCTGTATGTGTGTCTGTGTATCTGTGTGTGTGTCTGTATGTGTGTCTGTGTGTGTGTGTCTGTATGTGTGTCTGTGTGTGTGTCTGTGTGTGTCTGTGTGTGTGTCTGTGTGTGTCTGTCTGTGTGTGTGTCTGTGTATCTGTGTGTGTGTCTGTATGTGTGTCTGTGTATCTGTGTGTGTGTCTGTATGTGTGTCTGTGTGTGTGTCTGTGTGTGTCTGTGTGTGTGTCTGTGTGTGTGTCTGTG
>CM075199.1:1077525-1155025 GCA_037577475.1 Chaunax sp. Z400
ATGTGAGTGATTTCAGTCATGATCAACCTTGTAGCCCAGTGGGTAGACGGGCTTTTCAGATGAACTGAAGCAATTAGCCAAGAGTTAACTGATGAACAAAAATAAGTCTGAAGCTTCTATAATAATCAATTATTACTTTGAGTAACTTTTGAAGCAATGTCCTCTGGTTTCTAACTTCTCCAGTGAGTTTTTGTTTTATGTCACTGTAAACTGAACATTAGTTCTACAGACAGTCAGATAAAACATTTGAAGACATCATTTTGAGCTCCAGGACACTATTTCCACTCAATCTGATAATCTCCAGATTAATAAAAATGATAGCTGCCGCCCTTATTATAATATAAGATGATGAAGTGAGATGTGGTGGACACTGAGTGGAGGTGAAGGCGTAAGCTGAGACGTGTTGGTGTTTTTTAATGACTCTAGTCCATTGAATTAAAGGCCTTTTGCTTTTCAAACTACCTTGAGTGCCTGGACCTGGATCTGTTAGCCATTTGTTCTGTTTATGATTCTTCCACTCTCCTTTGATGCTAGTCCCCTTCCAGGAGCACCGGTGGTCTGAGGGACACCAGTAGTGCTCCAGTTTTCTCTCTGTTTTTCATCAGACCATGTTGAGTCTCCTCCAACAATCAGATTAGGAGAAGAGGATTCTGGACAGAGTTCCTTAAGAACTTTGAATATTTCTTCCAATGACAATTTGTTTTGGCCATGAATGTTGAGACCACACACACTTCCAAGGATCCAAAAGTTTCCTCTGATTTCCAACACAAAGATGATCCATTGGTGAAAACAATCTTTTTTACAACTTCTGATTTCACAAATAAAAAACTCATGAAACATTACAGCTGAGCTACACCAGCTGATTTCTTACTCCATGGAGTCAGATGAGAAATCCTGATGAGGGACAAAATCATATTCACTCATGTTACCGAGTTCTCTGTAGGAAAAAAACAGTTTGCTTTGACATTTTCAAAATAAAAAGTGGATTTTCTGTCACATTATCTATCATTATTATTGAGACCCCTGACATTTAGAGACATACAGGTAAAATTAGAATTAAATAATAACATGTAATTAAAAATAGACACTTCTAGGTACGTAAACTTGTAAAATTAGGTAACTATTGCTGAGTCTCTTTTCAAAACAAATACCAGACTGAGACCTTTTGAGTTTCCCAATATAAGTATTCAAATGACAAATTTATCCCCAGTTCCCTGCACATCTGGGAGTTCTCCATCAGCTTCCAGATGGTGTCTCAATGATGTCTGATAGTAAACTGTATTAGGACCTGATGGTGCTGAATCCACTGTTTTCCAGTGTCTTACCTTTAAGACCCGTGTGGAGAAACCATCAAGTAAACTGAAAAATCATGTCTTCCTTATGTTGGTCAAAAGACCATAGTGCAATGTACAATTCTGTCTGCACTTGACGAAGGTGATGTTGTATAAATGCAAGCTTCTCCCCTCTATATTAAAACCTCTTGACTTTGTTTATCACAGCGTTTTTAGCTTCATCACAGGTGATACATTCCTCACTCACCTTTGCAGCCTATATTATATTATACTATTTTATATTATATTCTATTATATTATAGTATATTATATTCTATTATACTATATTCTATTATACTATATTATACTATCTTATATTATACAATATTATACTATATTATATTATACTATATTATATTATATTATATTATATTATATTATATTATACTATATTATATTATACTATGTTATATTATATTATACTATATTTTATTATATTATACTATGTTATATTATATTATACTACATTTTATTATATTATACTATATTATACTATATTATATTATATTATACAATATTATATTATATTATATTACATTATATAATACTATATTATATTATATCATATTTTAACCATATTATAACCTCTTGACTTTGTTTATCACAGCGTGTTTGGCTTCATCACAGGTGATACATTGCTCATTCACCTTTGCAGCCTATATTATGTTATTTTATTCTATCTTTATGATATGATATTATATTATACTATATTATATTATATTATACTATATTATATAATACTATATTATACTATATAACCATATTATAACCTCTTGACTTACACTCATTGTGTAAGTCTATACTGCAGCTTAATCATGTCGTGAATCCAGTTGTAAAACTTGTTAACTTTATATAAGGGGACTTCAGCATCGTCAGTTTGTTACGTTCCTGGAAGAAACCGATGCAGATCACCAGGACTTACTTTACCACTCTCGTGTCCGCTGGTTATGTTTGGGCAAAGTGTTACAACGAGTGTTGGAGCTCAAAGAGGAGATTAGTGCCTTTTTGGAGTTAATGGGGAAATCCGACTATTTCCTGAGCTAAGCGACAAGAACTGGCTTTGTGACTTTGCGTTTGCTGTGGACATATTTTCGCACATGAATGAGTTGAACATGAAGCTACAGGGGAAAGATCAGTTTGTGCAAGACATGCACACAAATGTTAGAGCCTTCAAATCCAAGCTGACTTTATTCTCCAGGCAAATTTCAAACAAATCTTTCGCTCATTTCCCCACACTAGCCATGCAGAAAGAGGGGATCCGAAACGCAAAGAAATACAGCAAATCACTGGACGACCTGCACGGAGAATTCTGCTTCTCTGATTTTGAAAAAATTGAAAAGTCACTTCAGCTGGTGTCCTGTCCCCTGTCACAAGACCCTGAAACAGCACCACAGGAGCTGCAATTGGAACTGATCGATCTTCAGTCTGACTCCGTCTTAAAGGAGAAGTTCAGCTCTCTTAAACTAAATGACTTTTATGCTTCACTTAACGAAGCCACGTTTTCAAACCTCCGGAGGATGGCACAGAAGATGCTGGCGTTGTTTGGCTCGACCTATGTATGTGAGCAGACATTCAGCGTCACGAACATCAACAAAGCCCGTCACAGATCCAAGTTAACTGACCAACACCTGGATCTATCCTGAGAATTGCCACAACAAAACTAACTCCAGACTTGGATGCACTAGCAAAAAAAGGGAGATCAACAACACTGTTCTCACTGAAACTGAACGTGAGTTTCTCTACTGTGTTATGAAATTAATGCATTTGGAAAACAATTTGTACAATAAGACTGGCATATGCATGCTTTGCTGCCTGTTAAAGGCCAAATCCTTTCATGTAATGGCTTTTACATGTCATTTATATTAGTTCACACAAACACTCCATCCATCTGTTCCTGGCCCGGCCCCTCTGTCAAATTTTAGAACCCATTGTGGCCCGCGAGTCAAAAAGTTTGCCCACCCCTGGTTTAGTGCCTTAGTTAAGCCAGTTAAAGTGTTGGAATTGTAGGTAAACCCCATCAAAATCATTACTTTGGGGTTTGCTGTGCATTTTGAGTCTATGTCACATCACCAACTCTGCCACACCTCTGTGCACCAGGATTTTATTTCTGTTCTGTTCACACTCAGACATCACCTCCATCACCAGCTTCTCTATAGACAGCACACGTCCACCAGACCCACGGACACTGGTCGAGTAACAAAAACAAGAATATCACATAAGGGGTAAAGCCTCTGGCCTCCACGTGTGACTCGGTGTCACAGTTCACTGCTCATCATCACAGGTGATATTCTTCGGTCACTCCGGCACCTCAGAATGGTGGGATGGTCCTCCTTAGCAAACAGAGGGGAGCAGCACTGTATGTAGTTTATTTATAACTCTGCTCTCTGCTTGATAATGTAAATGCAGCTTTCACAATGTCAGGTCACAGAATAGTTTAACGTTAGTTGTACCTCCTGTTCGTAACTTGGCAGAAATAGCTTCAAATACTGAGCTGCATACAAATAGAATGAGCTCCAGAAAAGGGTTTACTGGTAAATTTGTAATCACAATCTAGTTTTTTCTTAAATGTGTGTCCGCAAATTATTTGTGTCTGTACGTGTTTAAACCTTTTTTTTTGTAAATTGGTCTCTCTTGAAGACGTGGTCCTGATCCTAATGATGCTACCTGTTTAAATAAAGGATTAAATACAAATAGAAATAGTACTATTGTCTATATGTGCAGGAGAGCTTATGGAGTGATTTGTGATATTTGCAAAGCCACAAATGGAGCGTATGGCGTTAGTTCAGGCAGGCCACGGAAGTCAAGCCCAGCTGTCATTCTCTGCTACATCAGCTGACAGGAGCTAATCTCTTAGCCAGCCCACAGTCAGCTGACAGCCCAGCTGATTCCCTTCTAGCATCCAATTGGCAAATTTCATACAGGGCTCGTTATTTAAGCTGCACCAGCCTGCCTACCTTTGTTGCTTCTTCTGCATGCTGCTTTGCAACCCACCTCCACCCCAACTCCTCCTTTTCATGTTGCGTCTAACTTAATCATGTAATTAGCTATTATTGATGATCTGCTCTGAATAAAGGTCTCTGCAGGCCGCTCTCCCTGCTTATAGCCTTTCCATGATGTCTCATGGAAGGGCAGGAAGGTGTGCTCTTCCAGGGCAGGGAGGTCCCAGAACAGGACCATACCGCCAAATATGTTAGTGGAAAAAAAA
This sequence comes from Chaunax sp. Z400, assembly GCA_037577475.1. Taxonomy (NCBI): domain Eukaryota; kingdom Metazoa; phylum Chordata; class Actinopteri; order Lophiiformes; family Chaunacidae; genus Chaunax; species Chaunax sp. Z400. The sequence goes on from CM075199.1 coordinate 1,082,062, forward strand.
ACTTTATAATAACCGAAGTGGTCCTGATCGAAACTTGCAATTATAAATCTAATGTTCATAAATCTTATTTTTGACTAAAGTGGTCCTGACTGATCTATGGAGCATCATGTACACCTTCATGTCTGGAAGATCCACTAGCTGTTGAGATAATGTTATCCACAAAGATGTGTTTCCTGAGGAATAGAAGGAGATCTTTTGAATGTCCATATCAGCCCCAAACAACTGTGTGCACATGTGAAAGAAGAAAAGAACAAGAAAAATGAGATCATCTGTGTCTTTACAAAACAGCATGCATGTGGCATTACCTGAATGACAAGGATAGACCACTAAAGCAGTTGGACGAGTTGACAAAGTTGTTGCAGCCATCATCTGATACGTCTTTAAGGTTGTCACCATTTTCCTTCCTCCAGGATCCAATATCCTCCAGTATCTGTGGATGTTTGAAGGGACGGTTTGCAGCATTTTTAGTGTGAAGAGTTTGTCTGGAGATTAACTTTATAACTATTTCATATACAGTATGTTCAACAAATTTAGCTTACACATCAACCATATGATGAAGTGGTGCCTTTTGATATTTTGGGATTTTTACTTTGAAAATTGTTCTGTACTTGCCAAGATTTAAAATGTTAGGGCTTCAAACATGAGATTATTTATCTTGTTTTAAAATTGATTTATTTTTAAAAAATTTAGCCAACTTATTTCTAGACTGGAACCAACTTACTTCAAGATTTCTTGACACTTAAAATGATGCGACAGATCATTTTAGTATTGAACTATTTCCTCTTCAAATTCAGTATTAATTTCTTCTATTTTAGCTACTATTTTTTTTACCGTGTAACAGTTTCTTTTTCTCATTTGAGAAAAAAAATAACAACTTGCGTACCTTTTGCTATTTGGAAATTTCTACAAGTATTCTTTTACATTTCCATAGCAACAAGATATTGTTAAGAGAAGAGTGAGGTTTCTTTATGAAGCACATCCTGTAAACTGTGCACCATTACTATTACTATAACAATACACACTATTGCTATTGGTGCTGGTCAGATCAGCTGGTGTGGATTGATCTGAGAAACTGAAACTATTAATTAAATCAAAATATAATAATAATAGGCCCTGGGTTCCTCCTGGTGCAGGACAATGCCCGGCCTCATGTGGCCAGAGTGTGTAGGTGTGACAAGTAGGATTGACAGATAGTATTGACAAGATATAAATATCATTTCAGTTTCAGTCAAAAGTACTATAATTTAATTATTGTCATTATGATGCTTAATAAGTGTCAGTACATTTAATTTCAAATTGGTTTCAGGTGTATAATAGTACTATTAAAACCGCAGCCAGTAAGATGTGCAAAAGAGGAATGCAGATCAGTGATGCAGATCGACGACTGTGAGGGGTTAATTGCTACATTTTGGAGGCACCGTTGGGATGAAAGAGGCACGGTTGGTATCCCAACGCTGAGGAACACATCCTGAATCATTCATCCCATAAAAGTAACCCAGATGGCAGAGAGTACAGCTACATTTGGAGTGAAAGCCTAGCCAAGGAAGCGTGTATCCTGAGGTGTAAAGTGTTCACTAGGGAGCAACAAAATCCACAGCAACAGGCAAAACGTCAACCCACACCCCTGCTTGTCACTCACCTGCCAAGATGGATTCCGAGGTTGAGAATTTGAAGTTTGAGATTAAAGGAGCTCTTTTTCAATTTACCACAGATCAGTTAATGCAAATAAGTGACTTTCTTGAAATATCAGGAATAAATCAAGAAAATATTGTTTGCATCACAGGAAGCTGAGTCTAGCCTCAAGTATGACCCCGCCCAAGTACAAAGTATGTTCATGCACACTGTACTCACTGGCCTACAAAATGACAACATCAAAACTGATCTCCAACCTTACCTGTTACAACCAACCACCTCAGATGAGTTGCTCTTGGAGAAGCTAAATATGGCAGGTACACGTGAGAAAGAGAGACAAGATAAAAAGAAGCAGATCGCACCACAAAGACACACTGGCGTCCATGCTGTTCAGTCTAATGACACAAGTGGAGAACAGAAATGTACAGCTCGACAAAGCATCGCCACCCTCCCGTCAGATGTACTGTCAGACCTAAAAGACATTAAAGCAGACATTGTACTGTTGAAAGATCTAAAGGCAGAGGTATCACAAATCAGAGTCCATTCATAAGACAGAAACTGCACCAAAACTGCATCCTCAGGCTATCAAAGAGACAGACTACAGGACAAGCAACCACCCAGTTTATGTTCAACCACAGTTGACTGCATGGAATAAAGAGAGCACCCCAGCTTTTCAACAGCCAGGTGGACCAGTTCAGGAGTACCGAGCTGCCGGTGGCCCAAGGTTAATGACAGGAACAACCCAGTTTCAGCAGAGGATGCACCACAGAGGTATTCAACGCCAAGCCCCAGACCAAGATGTTTTGTGTGCCAGCAGCAAGGGTAGGAATACTGCATGCATTGCTACAGGTGTGGAAGTAGTGAGCACTTCCGTGCAGGCTGTAGAGGATACAGAGGGCCGTCCCATGCTCTAAGGGAGACACCTTTAAACGAGGAGCGGTCGCCCCAAACTCATTCATGCAAGACGATGACTGACAGAAAAAGTACCATTCTGACAAGGAAACATTCAACCGTGACTGAACTAGTGGGAAAAAAATGTCTCCTCAACTGCTACCTACAAGGGAAGAGAACCCAAGTACTCTGGGACACCGGGTCACAGGTATCTGCAATTGATGAGGTATGGAAAGCAGACAATTTCCCTGACATTGAACTAAGAGATATAACTGAGATAATTGATCTAGATGATCCCTTGCAGATTGAGACAGCTAATGGCACAGATATGCCCTATCCCACATAGGGCAAGAACATGCCATTTCATAAATAGGCCTACGGGATATTTATCCACCAGGGGTATTACAAAGCATTGGGGGGTAGAAGTAACTTTTAGGCTAGTGGCTGACACAGAGGAATTTTATGTCCCTATGCTAGTCATGAAAGGCAGCCAGCAGCCTCGCCCAATCATTGGCTTTAATGTAATTGAACGGGTTGTTATGAACAGCCAGAAAAAACAGACAAATGATGAAGAGGGAGAGAAACTGATAAAAACAGTGAAGATGGCATTTTCTCACTTAAAGAAAAAGACAGCTAAGGCATTCATTAAAGCAGTGAGTGTTGAGCGAACGAGTGAGTATCTAGTGAGAACGACTGGTCAGAAACTGAGTGTACCCAGTCATGGTGCTGTCCAGGTAAAATGTAGAGTAAATGCTAAACCTTTCAAAGAAGACACCACACTAGTCTTTGAGCCAGATGACAATCCCCAGTGGCCAGAGGGTCTTGATTTTTGCGACACACTTGTTCAGGTGAGGAAAGGTGCACAACCAAACATCGTCCTCAGCATGCAAAACCCCACTGACCATGAATGACATCATGTTAGCAGGAAAGATAGCCATCGGTACAATACAGTCAGTCACATCAGTGTATCCGCTCAGGGCTGTTAAGGAAGTACACTCACCTGTTGATGTTAACAATGTCCAGGTCCAACACACCAAAGAGCAGGAAGCAGACTCAGAACTCTGGGATCCCTCTATTGATCTCAGCCATTTGAATGAATGTCAAATTCAGGTTATTCATCAGATGCTGAGGGAGGAATCAAATTCCTTCTCAAGATCAGATAATGACATAGGTTGCATTGAGAAGCTTCAGTTTAAAATTTCATTGAAAGATCCTGAGCCTGTAGCACGAACCTATATGTCAGTCCCTACGCCCTTATATGAGGAAATGAAAGACTATTTAACAGACCTGATTGCACAGGGGTGGATAGAGAAATCTAGCTCGTCCTATGCATCATTGTTTGCGTGAGAAAAAAATGTGGTTCTCTGCGTTTGTGTATAGATTATAGAGAATTAAACCGTAAGACTCACCCTGACAGACAGCCAATCCCTAGTGTTCAGGATATAATGGATGGCCTTGGAGGAAACACCATGTTCTCACTGTTAGACCAGGGAAAGGCCTACCACCAAGGGTTTATGGCAAAAGACAGTAAACACCTGACAGCTTTTGTGCCACACTGGGGCTTGTATGAATGGGCCAGGATCCCCTTCGGACTTATGAATGGCCCAGCAACCTTTCAACGCTGCATGGAGTGTTTAGAAGGCATCCGAGACAAAATATGTGTCCCATATTTAGACGACAGTAAAACATTTGAAAGTCATGTCAGTGATGTAAGACAAGTGTTGCAGAGACTTAGGCAGTATGGGATCAAATTAAAACCGAACAAATGTGAATTATTCAAAAGTGAAATCCGCTACCTTGGGAGAATAGTATCAGCAGAGGGGAAAAAAATAGACCCTGCTGACACTGCTGCCATCAGAGACAAGACAAAAAACCAAAAACAGTTGGCGAGTTAAGACAGATTATGGGACTGTTGAGCTACTACGCCAATACATAAAAGACTTTTCTCGCATTGCCAGCCCCCTTTATGAGCTAACTAAGGGACCTGTCCACACAGAAAGCACACAACCTGTAGGAAGGAAGTGGAATAAAAAAGGAAATGTGAAAGTGGTACCATCGCACACCCCAATCAAATGGACAGACACACTACAGCAAATTTTGGAGCAACTGATAGACTGTCTTGTTCAACCACCTGTCCTGGTATTCCCAGATTTTTCCCAGCCATTCGTTGTTCATTCAGATGCATCCAACAAGGGGCTAGGAGCGATGCTGTATCAGAAACTAAATGGGAAGCTACGTGTAATCGCATATGGGTCCCGGACACTGTCAGCATCAGAACGAAACTATCATCTCCATTCAGGTATATTGGAATTCCTCGCTCTTCAGTGGGCAATTACAGAAAGATTCCGTGAATATTTGTACTATGCCCCCTTTTTCACAGTTTACAGTGACAACAACCCCTTGACGTATGTGTTATCCACTGCTAAGTTGAATGCCACAGGAAGTAGATGGGTAGCAGAATTAGTATAAACTAATATAGACTGAGAATACATGAGTATAAACTAATAAAAACAGAGAATACATGAGTATAAACTCATGTATTCTCTGTCTATATTAGTTTATACTCATGTATTCTCTGCTTATATTAGTTTATAGTCATGTATTCCCTGTATATATTAGTATATAGTCATGTATTCTCTGTCTATATTAGTTTATACTCATGTATTCTCTGTCTATATTAGTTTATACTCATGTATTCTCTGTTTATATTAGTTTATAGTCATGTATTCTCTGTCTATATTAGTTTATACTCATGTATTCTCTGTTTATAATAGTTTATACTCATGTATTCTCTGTTTATATTAGTTTATAGTCATGTATTCTCTGTATGTATTAGTTTATATTCATGTATTCTCTGTCTATATTAGTTTATAGTCATGTATTCTCTGTATGTATTAGTTTATATTCATGTATTCTCTGTTTATATTAGTTTATAGTCATGTATTCTCTGTTTATATTAGTTTATACTCATGTATTCTCTGTATGTATTAGTTTATACTCATGTATTCTCTGTATGTATTAGTTTATACTCATGTATTCTCTGTTTATATTAGTTTATATTCATGTATTCTCTGTTTATATTAGTTTATAGTCATGTATTCTCTGTTTATATTAGTTTATACTCATGTATTCTCTGTTTATATTAGTTTATACTCATGTATTCTCTGTTTATATTAGTTTATAGTCATGTATTCTCTGTTTATATTAGTTTATAGTCATGTATTCTCTGTCTATATTAGTTTACACTCATGTATTCTCTGTTTATATTAGTTTATAGTCATGTATTCTCTGTTTATATTAGTTTATAGTCATGTATTCTCTGTTTATATTAGTTTATAGTCATGTATTCTCTGTTTATATTAGTTTATACTCATGTATTCTCTGTTTATATTAGTTTATACTCATGTATTCTCTGTATGTATTAGTTTATACTCATGTATTCTCTGTATGTATTAGTTTATATTCATGTATTCTCTGTTTATATTAGTTTATATTCATGTATTCTCTGTTTATATTAGTTTATAGTCATGTATTCTCTGTTTATATTAGTTTATACTCATGTATTCTCTGTTTATATTAGTTTATACTCATGTATTCTCTGTTTATATTAGTTTATAGTCATGTATTCTCTGTTTATATTAGTTTATAGTCATGTATTCTCTGTTTATATTAGTTTACACTCATGTATTCTCTGTTTATATTAGTTTATACTCATGTATTCTCTGTTTATATTAGTTTATAGTCATGTATTCTCAGTCTATATTAGTTTATACTCATGTATTCTCAGTCTATATTAGTTTATAGTCATGTATTCTCTGTTTATATTAGTTTATACTCATGTATTCTCAGTCTATATTAGTTTATACTCATGTATTCTCTGTTTATATTAGTTTATACTCATGTATTCTCTGTTTATATTAGTTTATACTCATGTATTCTCAGTCTATATTAGTTTATACTCATGTATTCTCTGTTTATATTAGTTTATACTCATGTATTCTCTGTTTATATTAGTTTATACTCATGTATTCTCAGTCTATATTAGTTTATACTCATGTATTCTCTGTTTATATTAGTTTATACTCATGTATTCTCTGTTTATATTAGTTTATACTCATGTATTCTCAGTCTATATTAGTTTATACTCATGTATTCTCTGTTTATATTAGTTTATAGTCATGTATTCTCTGTTTATATTAGTTTACACTCATGTATTCTCTGTTTATATTAGTTTATACTCATGTATTCTCTGTTTATATTAGTTTATAGTCATGTATTCTCAGTCTATATTAGTTTATACTCATGTATTCTCTGTTTATATTAGTTTATACTCATGTATTCTCTGTTTATATTAGTTTATACTCATGTATTCTCTGTTTATATTAGTTTATACTCATGTATTCTCAGTCTATATTAGTTTATACTCATGTATTCTCTGTTTATATTAGTTTATACTCATGTATTCTCTGTTTATATTAGTTTATACTCATGTATTCTCTGTTTATATTAGTTTATAGTCATGTATTCTCAGTCTATATTAGTTTATACTCATGTATTCTCTGTTTATATTAGTTTATACTCATGTATTCTCTGTTTATATTAGTTTATACTCATGTATTCTCTGTTTATATTAGTTTATAGTCATGTATTCTCTGTCTATATTAGTTTATACTCATGTATTCTCTGTTTATATTAGTTTATACTCATGTATTCTCTGTTTATATTAGTTTATACTCATGTATTCTCAGTCTATATTAGTTTATACTCATGTATTCTCTGTCTATATTAGTTTATACTCATGTATTCTCTGTCTATATTAGTTTATACTCATGTATTCTCTGTTTATATTAGTTTATAGTCATGTATTCTCTGTCTATATTAGTTTATACTCATGTATTCTCTGTTTATATTAGTTTATAGTCATGTATTCTCTGTTTATATTAGTTTACACTCATGTATTCTCTGTATGTATTAGTTTATATTCATGTATTCTCTGTTTATATTAGTTTATAGTCATGTATTCTCTGTCTATATGAGTTTATACTCATGTATTCTCTGTCTATATTAGTTTATACTCATGTATTCTCTGTCTATATTAGTTTATACTCATGTATTCTCTGTCTATATTAGTTTATACTCATGTATTCTCTGTTTATATTAGTTTATACTCATGTATTCTCTGTTTATATTAGTTTATAGTCATGTATTCTCTGTTTATATTAGTTTATACTCATGTATTCTCTGTTTATATTCGTTTATAGTCATGTATTCTCTGTTTATATTAGTTTATACTCATGTATTCTCAGTCTATATTAGTTTATAGTCATGTATTCTCTGTCTATATTAGTTTATACTCATGTATTCTCTGTCTATATTAGTTTATACTCATGTATTCTCTGTTTATATTCGTTTATAGTCATGTATTCTCTGTTTATATTAGTTTATACTCATGTATTCTCTGTTTATATTAGTTTATACTCATGTATTCTCTGTATATATTAGTTTATACTCATGTATTCTCAGTCTATATTAGTTTATAGTCATGTATTCTCTGTCTATATTAGTTTATACTCATGTATTCTCTGTTTATATTAGTTTATACTCATGTATTCTCTGTCTATATTAGTTTATAGTCATGTATTCTCTGTTTATATTAGTTTATACTCATGTATTCTCTGTCTATATTAGTTTATAGTCATGTATTCTCTGCTTATATTAGTTTATACTCATGTATTCTCTGTCTATATTAGTTTATAGTCATGTATTCTCTGTTTTTATTAGTTTTTACTCATGTATTCTCTGTTTATATTAGTTTATACTCATGTATTCTCTGTCTATATTAGTTTATAGTCATGTATTCTCTGCTTATATTAGTTTATACTCATGTATTCTCTGTCTATATTAGTTTATAGTCATGTATTCTCTGTTTTTATTAGTTTTTACTCATGTCTTCTGATTCTATATTAGCTGACTTCAATTTTACAATTAAATACCGGCCGGGCAAAGAGAACATTGATGCTGATAGTTGGTCTAGACTGCCAGTAGATGTTTAAAAACTGATATATGAATGCATGGAAGAGATGTCTTATGATGCAGTGGGAACCACTGCTCAGGCAGTAGAGACACAGCCAGAGTCAAATGCCAGTTGCCCCTTTAACACCAGCACAGATCAGAAAGACGACTCGCAGACTGGGCCAGTTTTGTAAAATGTCTGGAGTGAGATCCTTGCGTCAAGAACTGAGAAAATTCAATGTACAGAGCCGTTGTCTCCTCTGTGAGTGGGATAAACTGGAGGTGGATGGAAATGGAGTCCTATGGAGAAACACAGCCCACAGGAAACAACTGGTACTGCCTGAAAAATACAAAACCACAGCATTGAGAGAGCTACACAACCAGATGGGGCACCAAGGCACTGAAAGGACAATATTACTGATTAGAGATTGCTTTTACTGGCCGTACATGCAGCGTGAAATAGAGCAACATGTACAAGCTGTACTTGCCTGAAACAGAAAAAACCTAGCCGTGAGACAAGGGCCCCTCTTACAAACATTGCAACCACTCAGGCCTTTGAACTTGTGTCAGTAGATTTCCTGCATCTCGATAAGTGCAAAGGCGACTATAAATATATATACTGGTGATTGTAGACCATTTTACGCGTTTTGCACAGGCATACCCTACAACATCAAAGTGTGGTAAAACAGTGGCTGATAGAATATTCAATGATTATGCCCTGAAATTTGGATTCCCAACGCGCATGTATCATGATCAGGGAGCAAATGAGCAGCTCACAGCTGAGCAAATACTGCAGTGTGGCCGGATTGAGGACTACCCCTTACCACCCACAGTGAAATGGCCATGTAGAATGTTTCAATCGAACATTAATGCAGATGCTCAAGACCCTCACAGACAAAGACAAGATGACCTGGAAAGACTCACTAAATAAGCTCATATTTGCTTATAACTGCACACGTACAGAAGTAACCGGCTTTCCCACATTCTTCTTACTGTATGGCCGCTCCCAAGATTACCCATTGACATGTTGTTTAACTTGCCCATTGAAGCAGGAAGTTGCAGTCAGCATGAGTATGTTGAAAAGTGGAAGCAAGGGATGCAAGAGGCATACGCTATTGCAAGAGAGAATGCACACAAATCTGCTCAGAGAAACAAGAGGATATATGACAGCAAGGTCAGGAGCTCGGTGCTATACACAGGTGACCGTCTGTTAATCCGCAACATGACCCCCCGTGGTGGAACTGGAAAATTGAGGAATCACTGGAAAGACTTCATCCATACTGTAGTGAGGCAAGTTGGAGAGGACGTCCCTATCTATGAGCTGAGACCCAAACATGGGAAAGGATTCTGCATCAAAACCTCCTTTTACCATGTGTTACGGTCCCCATTTAAATTTGGCTCAGAGGAATCCATAACATATAAAAGGGATGCCAACCGTGCTGCAGTTTAACATAGCTTTAATACAATAATACTCACAACCAATACAAGTACAGGAGAGATGGGAGCCCTGGCCAAAACAAGTAAAAGAGGGAGAAGGCTTCAGACCAACCTCGCAATGGGCCGTCGAATCCGGACCTCTCCCCTAACCTAAGTTCACACAGTCTATCTATAGGAAAGTAAAAGGACGAAGAATAGGACTACCAGAGACTCCCCTACTCAACTAGATACTACATTAACCCAGGAGTGTCAAAGGAAAACAACAGGTCTTCGGCTGGAGGATCAGAGCGTTTGCGGCTCCGCCTCCTCAGCCTTTATAGTACAGTAACAGTATAGTAACAGGTGCGCCTCCAGCCAATCCGCACTGAGTGAGGAGGGGAGAGAGAGCAGACATTAATTACAGGTAAGAACATGAATGAAAGGTGGGTGTGCTCGCCCAGCGGCACGCGGCAGCGCGCGTAACACCTCCACCCCTAAATGCTGAATAATGGGAACACCTGACAATTATTCAGCAGCACACAATGAGTGCGACAAGGCGTCTGCCAAAACGCTGTCCTTTCCGCGGACATGTTTTATCTCCAGGTTGAAGGACTGTAATAGTAGCGCCCATCGCATCAATCGTTGATTTGAGTTGCGCATTTGGTTGATGAATGTTAGCGAGTTATGATCAGTGTAGACGGTGATTGGACAGTTAGACGAACCGAGGTAAACTTCAAAATGTTTCACAGCCAATATCAGAGCAAGTGCCTCCTTCTCGATGGTTGAGTACACCCGTTGGTGTCGGTTGAACTTTTTAGAGAAATAACGGGTGCTCTACCCCATCAGGACCGTCTTGCAGGAGGACGGCACCGGGTCCCGCATCACTGGCATCCACGGCCATTTTAAAGGGCCGTTCAAAGAACGGTGCAGGAAGGATGGACGCATGCATCAGGAGTGACTTGATGCACTCGAACGCATGTTGGCAAGCGGAGGACCAGGTGAATTTCCTCTTGGGACTAAGCAGGTCAGTGAATGAAGCGGCGACAGCGGAAAAGTTTTTACAGAAACTTCTGTAATACCCAGTCATCCCCCAAAACGCTGCAACTCACGCCTGGCGCAGGGCAGAGGGAATGACGCGTTAGCCTCAATCTTAGCGTTAATTGGCTTGACATGCCCAGACAATTTTTCCCAGATAAGTTACCGTGACGCGGCCGAATTCACATTTTGACAAGTTTATGGTTAAGTTTGCCACGGTAAGTCTCTGACACACCAATTTCAACTGATGGATATGTTCTTCCCAAGACCCCAAATAAACAACAATGGCATCAAGATATGCGTCACAACCCTTCACGCCCACCAAAACCTGGTTAACTTACCGCTGAAACGTGGCCGGTGCATTACGCACACCAAAAGGCATCATGGCGTATTGCAGAGATGCGTCAGGAGTAACAAACGCGGATACGTCTTTCGCGCGTGGAGTCAGTGGAACCTGCCAATAACCCTTCAGGAGATCCAAGTTGGTCACAAAAGCCGCAGAGCCAACACGATCGACACAGTCCTCCATCCGTGGAAGAGGGTGGTAATCCGGTTTTGTGACGTTGTTGAGCTTTCTGTCTGTGCAGAAGCGATCAGAACCATCAGACTTAACAGAAAGGAGGCAAGTGAACTCCAGGAACTACTGCTAGGTTCTGCAATACCATGTGTCAGCATATAGTCAAGCTGCTTTTGGAAGCGACGCCGTTTCTCAGGATTAACCCTGTAGGGGTGCTGCTTAATAGGGGACGCGCCCCCCACGTCGATGTCATGTTGTAACACATGAGTTTGGGACGGTACATCAGAAAACAGAGAGCGATGTGTGTTAACAAGATCAACCAGATCCACTCTTTGTGAGTCAGTCAAATGTGCAAAACAAGAATCAAGTTTAGAGAGAACCTCAGAGGTTTTTAAGCGGCCTTGTACTAAGGCCTCGGATGGCCCTTCAACGCCACACGTTTCAGCACTGGACAGCTCCCCAGAGAGATTCACCTTTTCAGCACTGGACAGTGACACGGGCGCAGCAGGTGACAGCGCGGAGGGGGCTGCCACCAGAGCAGACAACACCAGGGCTGCTTTGGCTTCCTCGCGCTCATGATAGGGCTTTAACATATTAATGTGACACAGTCTGCTGCGACGTACGCGACCCGGTGTGGCGACGACATAGTCACAGTCACTGATTTTTTTCTCCACCACGTATGGACCGCTGTAACGAGCCTGCAGACTGGCACCAGGAATGGGCAGGAAAACTAAAACCTTATCACCTGGTTCAAACTGTCGGTTTTTGGCGTTTTTGTCATACCAGAATTTCATTTTTGACTGGGACACAGCAAGATTCTGCTTGGCCAATTCACAGGCCCGATGGAGTTTAAAGCGGAAATTACTGACATAGTCGAGAATGTTCTGTGGTGCATCATCGCGAAGCCATTTTTCCCTTAACAGTTTAATTAAGAGGGCCGCGCACACTGTGAGCGAACACAAGCTCCGTGGACTGAAGCCAATCGACTCCCGAACCACTTCACGAGCAGCGAACAGCAACAGATGAACACCCTCATCCCAGTCTTTGTCAAACTCAAGGCAGTATGCTCGGAGCGTGCTCTTAAGGGTTTGATGAAATCTCTCCAGCGCGCCTTGACTTTCTGGGTGGTATGCGCTGGAGTAACAATGAGAGACATTAAGCTGTTTCAGTACCTGCGAGAACACACGTGACATAAAATTGGACCCTCGGTCAGTCTGAACGACCCTAGGCAAGCCAAATACGGAAAAGAATTTCACCAGTGCTTTTACAACCGCGGGAGCAGTAATTTTACGCATGGGGATTGCCTCAGGAAACCGAGTTGACGCGCACAGAACAGTTAACAGGAACCTATGCCCAGCTTTGGTGCGTGGCAACGGGCCAACGCAGTCAACCAAAACATGGTCAAAAGGCTCATCCACAGCTGGAATAGGATGTAACTACGGCGGAATTATCTGATTTGGTTTACCTGATATCTGACACACGTGGCAAGATTTACAAAATTGCTTCACGTCGCGTTTTAATCCTGGCCAGAAGAAATGGCGCAGAATACGTTGGTAGGTTTCATTGATTCCTAAATGACCAGCCATCGGATTTTCATGTGCATGACTGATAATTTCAGGACGGTATTTCTGTGGAACCACAATTTGAGTCACGATACTCCAGTCATCTTGTGCAAACCGTGGAGTCCACTTGCGCAAGAGGATATCATTTTTACCAAAGTAACCAGAAGCTATGTTTGCAATCTCCTCATCAGACACAACAAGTTCGAACAGGGAAGCAAGTGAGGGATCACGACTCTGCTCTACAACAAGATGCTCACGTGACAGGTGCACATCATCAAGGCTTTCCCTCTTCCTGTCAGGCACCGTGACAGGTGGAGAATGCAGGAGGACGCCTCCATCTGACTCCTCTGAAGTGGAAGAGAGAGGAGGAAAAGATTTTACATCTCCTGAATCAGAGTTAAATGAGGATGTTTAAATGCACTACTCTAGGTTAGCCATGAAGCTATCCTCCAGATCATCACTTTCAGCATTCAAACACTTTGCTAGATCCCTGGACATTGCGCGTGTGACGGCGCACACAGGAAACACTTGAGGACATTTTCTCTCAAGTTCATCGGGTCCCTTAGAAACAATGGGAACAGCTGTGACCTCGGGGTTTGCTAAGATTTTTCCCCCAGCTAAGTCATTTCCCAAAAGCAGATGAACCCCTTTAATTGGAAAAGCAGGGCAGGCTGCAACCACAACATTACCAGACAGCAGGTCTGATTCCAGCTCAATGCGGTGCAGTGGTACATCAACAAAACTCATACCAAAACCCTGTACAGGTTCACTGACATTAAAGTGTCTACCACTTATATCTGAGTAGAATTACTCCAGTACTGCATTTAAAGTGTCTACCACTTACATCTGAGTAGAAGTACTCGAGTACTGCATTTAAAGTGTCTACCACTTACATCTGAGTAGAAGTACTCGAGTACTGCACTTAGGTACAACTTTTAGGTTCCTTTAATTCAAAATTCTGGAACTCCACTATATATAAATATATATATTATTATATATTAATCATATACCCTACCTGTCTAGATGATGATGATTATTAATATTATGATTATTTTCCTCCTGGAAAATCCATCACCACAAAGTAAAAACTAGGTCTGTTTTTCTGAGCTGATCAAAAAAGAAAGACAAGATGTCTGGATAGACGATGATCTAGATTCTAGAATATGACGCTTTGCTCTACTTTAAACTAGACAACAGAATATGAAGCAGCTAAAATCAGCTTGATAATAAACAACACAGGTTAATGCAGCTGTAACATTAATAGAAAAAGTACAGAACTGAAGTTACATTTACTTAAGTACAGTTCTGAATGTAGGACTTGTACTTTCACAGTGTGGTTTAAGTATTTTTACTCGAGTAAAGGATCTGAATACTTCTTCCACCACTTGAGGTCATTATCTTTAGGAAAGATCATTAACTGATGGCCATGGAGGTTTCTGAATAAGTGCTGTGTGTTTCTATTCAAGTGTTACCAAGGCAGGTTGGAGGCAGCCGACACAAACACCAGGTCCTCTGATCTGAACCAGGAGCTCCGTCTTCATCCTGCGGCTCCCCTCATGCTCTCCTCTGAAAACACACATCTGCCTGCTGTTCCATTTCCATCCACCACCACATCATCCATTCAATGCTCTTTGTCGTGATGTCACTAAATAGTAACTACAGGGTCACATTTTGAACAGTGTCCTGTTCTTTGTTTTCCTTAGTTTAATAAAGAGACACTTTACAGTTTAAAATCATGTCACTTCTCTGTTGAGTTTTAGATAAAAACTATCCTTTTGAAATGGTTAAAATTGAATTATTAATTTGTATTAATTGTATGCTAAGATTATAATTTCCTGATCTAAAATTGTACAATAAATACCAATGGTGGGATTTTCAATGTAGGGACGTCCCACAGAGATTTATATGTCTGATTGAAGGCCACACTGGCAGGACAGATGTTTTTTAGGTGAGCAGACACTCTGGGTGTTGATGGCAGTGAACCCATAACCTTCATTGCTGGGGGAAACAAACAAATAAAAACATTTAGCACACTTGGTGGTTCATCTCGCCCCATGCTGGTTCCTCTCTGGCTCATCACTGACTCCAGCTCATCCAGGAAGATGGTGGATGGGACGTGGTATCTGGCCAGCTCAAACACAACCTGCAAACAAATGTACACACATCCAAAACACAATGTTCAATATGCTGGGGGCAATGTGTGTAACATGTAAAGACAACATGTGTTGTGTTTGATCAGTTGTGTGCGTTGAAGAACAACACACCCTGACCAGTTTCTCAGTCTCCTCTCCACTCGCTGATGATGCTGGAGGCCGAGATGTTGAAGAAGGTCGTCTTACACTCTGTAGCCACAGCCTTGGCCAGCAGGGTCTTACCTGTACCTGTGTGTCCAAGTCAGATGGTCACAAGAGGTGGATGTTAGGGAGAATTCTTTAAACCAGGCCACTGATGACATTATTTATCAGCAAACCTTACAAAGTTTACGGCAGCGGACATCTTATCTTACCTGGGGGGGGGGGGCATAAAGCAGCAGGCCCTTCCATGGACACAGGAGGCCTGGAAACACCTGGGGTTCTGTCAAATAAGACAGAATGAGTCCAACATGAACTACAACAACACAAACAAACCTGTAGTAAATAATAGCATCATAATTCAAAATGAGAATATTTTATTTTCTCTGCAGACCAATCAGAAACTGATCTGTGTACAAAGGAAGCTGTGTATTGAGTCGGTGCTGCAAATACCACATACCACCAATTACTCTGAATTTTGGATGGCAAACACAAGCTGAGTCCAATCACCAAGCTGACCTTATACCCCGGAGAATGAATAATAATGGAGACAGAAGTTGGGGTTGGGAGGGTGGAGGTACAGTGTTATTCAATAAAACAGCAGAATACAGGATGGACACATCAGTCCTCATCTCTGTGTGTAAATGTCAGAGGATGCAGACCAGCTGATCTGTTGTCATCATATCATGAGAGGTCTGGGTGATGATGATTGAGGTGTGCCTGTATTTCAGCTGGCTGTATTTCCTCTATCACTGTTTTTATCTAGCAGCTTTTATTTGAAATGTGTCAGCGTTGCTGCGTGTATAAATTCTACATGGCATAGCCTGCATGTGTGTTCCTTCTTCCTCGTCTATCCATCTGTGTGTGTATTGCCATATTATCCCAGATATAGATTTAATGTCAGCCTAACAGACCGGTCTGACCCCGCCACCCTCTTTCTTTTTAAGCCTCTTAAAGGAGATGTATTCAGAATCGAAGACGAGCGACCGGAGCTGAAATATCAGCGTGGCCAAGCAGCGGCCACACCTTGATGGGAAAGACGACGGCCTCTTTGACTCATCGCTTGGCGTCCTCCAGGCCGATGATGTCCTCCCACCGCACATTGGGGCTGTGCAAATAGATGTCCTTTAGGGGAGAACAGACACACAAAGGAGCAAAGTGAAGGATGCATGAGGAAGATGTGAGATCGAAGCAGACACACACAGACACACACATCTCCCAGTGCGATTAGCTTTGTGTAAATAGGTGTCCTTTAGAATGAAGCATCAGATAAGGGAAAAAGAACCTGGACCTTCATTAATACAACAGATGATTCCTTCACAAAGCCCTTCACTGCCCTCTTATGGACACATATGGTATCACAGAAATCACACGTTCACATTCTGTTCAGTCAGCTCAACTACATGTTCAGTTTGATTGTGAGCATCTTGTTTGTCAGTATAGTATTTACATGTGTGTGTCTGTGTGTGCGTTGTACCCTGCTGTTGTACACGGCTCATTCCAGAAAAGCCACTGAGAGGCTTCAGCAGTTGTTCCTGCAACACAGCAGAAAATGCTTTGAGCAGTTTTACAATTGTTTGACTTGTTTCTTCTTGTGTGTTTTGAGTCATTCAGATGTCTAAAGAAATACTGAACCACAAATGACACTTTTACATCAACTGTGGAGGGTAATTACCATGTGCTCCGAGTCACTGCCAGCTCCTCTGAGAGCGTCATGGACTGAACCTTTGTCGTCAGTCATCTGGCACTGAGACAGAAAAACCAAGAGTTTTACACACTGACATGAACACAGCCTTAATAAGGACAAAGTGACGTCCCTGAAGAGTCCAGGAGATGAGGGGAGGAACGTTCAATCTGTGTGACTGGGACGTTCACAAAGGAGGGAAACAAAGACAGACTTCTGATAAAAACATAACAGGGTTATTAATAAAATAACAAATATTAGTCATTTAACAAAAACAATCTTCAAACACACAGTAAGAACGCTGCCATCAGCCCACTGTTGACACACCACAGGCTAATCAGGGCTTTGGAAGTCATGCCCCAGTGGCCAAGTGGCCTCAGCTGCAGGTCTGGTAGTCTGTCAGGTTTGTGATGTTGGACGTGTTTTTTGTGTAGTTATCGTAGCTCCAGATGTCATTCAGTGTCCTCGTCTCTCACTACTTGTAGTGTGAAGACTGAAAAATAAAGTCCTGCTGAGTAACGACAACGACAGAGCTGATAAAACTGTGTCTCATAGCAGACAGGATTTCAGTTTTAGACGGCCCAATATTAAATTAATGTTGTTTACCTTCTATTATCGGTGTCCAACTCACTAACTCACTTTGTTCTCTAGTCTGTGTTTGGTGGGAAAAGACAGCTGAGGTCAAAAGGGCGGGGTTATATAACCTTTGGGCGTGTCCAGCAACCCTGGGTGTGGATAACAAGGGTTTTAAACATGATTTAACAATTTGCCATCTGTCCTGTAGACAGTTTTGATTCCTGAAAGTAGCTTGTCCTCGACAATGCTGATGATTGTCGTGAATACTGCGTTTTTTCTTTGTTGAAAAGTTGAGCAACTGAATCAAGCTTTCACCCCTCTGATTCCATGATTGTTGCAATATATTAAGGTTGAATGTGTTGACAACATGTTTCCTGTAGTTGATGCAATATGAGTTGGTAGATCTGTTGTATGCTTTTGTCTTCCTTCACAGCCATTGAGTTTGAGGTAACTTTCTCTCTGGTCTGCCACTGAGGTCTTGTGCTGTAGGTAGGTTGGCTCGCTCTTAGTCAGAACCCTCATTCTTGACCTTGTCACCATGGGTAGGTCTGTGAGAAGCTAATGCTACTGACTGCATCGCTGTCAGGTATCATGGGAACATGTAAACCTCTTGAACAACGAACATTGATCTAATTATCAATCTGGAGTCTTCAGTCAAGACCTGAGTGATCACTGCGCCATTGCATGCATTCGCTCTGGCCTCTCAGTCAAACGCCCACCTATGATTGTGAACAAATGCTCTCTGAAGAAGTTCGTTATCCAGGCCTTTCTACATGATGTGGCAGCCGTGAACTGGGAGAGAATTAACCTCATCCCCTCTATGGATGATGCCTGGTCTTATTTTAAAGATTCATTCAGCACTATTATCGACAAACATGCCCCACTGAAAAGATTCCGGACCAAGAATCGCTATAGCCCCTGGTTCTCCCTTGACCTGGCTGATTTGATCCATCATAAAAACGCCTTATGGTGGAGAGCCAGGTCCTCCCAGTCTCCTGTTGACTGGCTTGCCTTCAGGCAATGTAGAAATAAAACCACACAAGCAATTAGGTCAGCTAAAATCAACCATTTCAAGGAGAAATTCTCATCCTGTGGCGCTGATCCCAAGAAGTTCTGGAAAACAGTCAAGTCTATGGAAAATAAACTCACTTCCCCTCACCTACCCGCCTCCATGAAATTTGGCGACACAATCGTCACTGATAAATCATGTTTGGTCTCACTCTTCAACCAACATTTCGTGAATTCATCGCAAGCCTTTACCGCTCCGGTCCCCAACACTGCTCCATCATACACCCTTCCTCCATCCAGTGATGTCGGCTTCTCCCTTCAATCTGTTTCTGCCTCAGAAGTTTTGGAAGAACTCATCAAGCTGGATGCAAATAAATCTGCCGGCTCTGACGGGTTTGACCCCATGTTTTTAAAAGCAGCTGCTCACATTATTGCTGCCCCCATTACATACTTGTTTAACTTGTCCATCCGTCTGTCTGTTTTCCCTTCTGACTGGAAATCTGCCATGATCTTTCCCCTTTTCAAAGGAGGCTCTGGCTTTGACCCCAACTGCTACAGGCCTATATCCATCCTGCCTTGCCTGGCCAAAGTCTTAGAGAGGTTAGTCCACAAACAGCTAACCCATTTCATTGACTCCAACCATATCCTGTCAGATTTGCAGTCGGGGTTCAGAACTGGCCACGGTTGCATCACCGCCACCCTGAAGGTCCTCGATGACATCATCACCGCCATGGACAATAAACAGGTCTGCATAGCTGCCTTCATAGACCTGGCCAGGGCCTTCGATTCAGTAGACCATACGATCCTCTTGCACAGGCTCTCTAGCATTGGCCTGTCCAAGAGTTGCAGTAACTGGTTTGCCAGCTATCTCGATAACCGTGCACAGCGAGTGAAATCTGAAAACTTTGTGTCAGATCCTCTTAACATCTCTAAGGGCGTGCCTCAAGGTTCCATCTTGGGCCCAACCTTGTTCTCCATCTACATAAATGATGTGGCCAAGGCTATTGGCGCCTCCCGGATACATCTCTATGCTGATGATACCATCATTTACTCATCTGGCCCTTCACTCCACTCCGCCGCATCCAACCTCCAACTCAGCCTCACTTCTATCGAGAAGTCTTTTCACGACCTTCATCTGCGCCTCAACTCCAAGAAGACTAAATGTATGTTATTTGATCGGAAAAACAGTGTCACCTGCCCCCACAAGATCACTTGTGCTGACGGCTCAGAACTGGAGTTTGTCAGCTCCTACAAGTACCTTGGTCTCTGGCTGGACTCCTCACTTTCTTTCACTTCTCACATCAATAACCTGCAGGCCAAAGTTAAGGCCAGACTGGGGTTCCTTTACCATAACAAGGCTTCTTTCACACACTCTGCCAAACATACTCTGGTGAAGATGACCATACTCCCTATGTTTGATTATGGTGATGTCATCTATAAAATGGCTTCCAAGTGTGCCCTTAACAGGCTTGATGTTCTCCACCACTCAGCCATCCGTTTTGCCACTGGCGCACCTTTTTCCACCCACCATTGTGAACTGTATAAACTGATAAACTGGCCCTCCCTCCACACCAGGCGACTTCATCATTGGCTTCTACTTATCCACAAGACTCTACTAGGGAAGACACCTCAATACCTTTCCAGCCTCCTGCACCTTTCCCATAACAACTACCACCTGAGGTCCAGTGATCTCATTACTCTGTCTATTCCCAAGGCCCGCACTGTCTTTGGTCAGAATTCCTTTCGTTTTGCAGCAGCAAATGTCTGGAACTCTCTCCAAAACTCCCTTAAACTTTCAGCTCTTCCATCATTCCATATGTTTAAGCAGAAACTGCAACAGTCCCTAGTTGACTGTTGTACATGTTAATTCCCCTTCTCCTCTCTCTATATATTGCTAGTAGTTATTTAGGCTGTTTTTAACTTCATTGTCTCTACCTCATTGGATGTGTGTCTTGGATTCATGCGTACTATTTTTTTTGTTTTTTGTTTTGTTTTTATTTCTGCTGGGGCCTCTTGCCAGGTCATCATTGTAAATGAGAAGCTGTTCTCAATTGATTTTCCTGGTAAAATAAAGGTAAAATAAAAATAAAAAAACATGCTGCCTTTCTTTGGTTTTTTACAACCAGGCCTTTAATGCCTGTATCAGAGGTAAGTTAAGGATTCATAACAATGTTAACAAAAGTGTTTTAGTATTTAATTTCTATTCTTGTTCAGTCACAGTAATCTTTGTGTCTTCTAGTGTGATGTAGTTTTCCCACAGGACGTTATAGTGAGGATGACTGCAGGGCTAAATCCAGGATTTCCATGACGACAGAAGATGCAAACTGATGAGAAGGACGGACGACCAGAGGACCAGCTGGAGAGCTGTGGTCACCTTTCTTTGAATGCAGATAAGTAATCCCCTCACTAAGACTACAGAAAGTGTTGAAAAGCTAAAGTTATCTTCACATATATACTGTACAGTATGTATATTTTATGAACCTTTTTGGAATATTATTCCATTATTTATATGTGTTTAAATTAAATAATGTAGCTGCCAACAATGCCATCATTCTATAGTCGCGTGCAAAATGATTAATGAAGTGTTTTCTGTTTCACAGGCCCAGCACCACAGCAACCACCACAACCCCTGACACCACCCTCTTCAGCCATCAGCCTAACCATCACAGAGGACGGTTTTGCCATCTGCTTCTTCTGTGCCTCACCAGGAGGCATTATGGGTAGATCAACCACAGAAATCTGAAAATTAGGCAAGCAGCAGGCCATTAAGGACCAAGTGAAAAAGGCCAAAACCAGTCAATCCAGCTCCTTCCACCAGCAGCACCACTGACAAAATCATCATCATTATTAATATTATCATTATTATTATCAGTGTTGTTATTGTAGTAGTTATTATAAATACTACAAACTGTAATCTCTCTATTATAACAGCTGTTATTGTTACTGTGGTTGAACATGTCTGTGTCCCTGTCCCTCACTCCTTCTCTCTCTCCATCTATCCTCCCCATTTCTCTCTCTCTCCCCATCTATCTCCCTCTCTCCCTCCCTCTCTCTCTCTCTCTCACCCCAACCAGTCAAAGCAGAGGGCTGTTCACCATGAGTCTTGGATCTGCTTGATGGTTTCTGCCTTTTTAAAAAGGCAGTTTTTCCTCGCCACTGTCACCAAGTGCTGCTAATGGAGGGTTGTTGGGTCTCTATAGAATAAAGAGTCGAGCTAGACCTGCTCTTCTTGGAAAGTGCCTTGATATAATTTTTGTTGTGATTTGGCTCTATATAAATCAAATTGACTTGACTTAATTTAGAAAAATCTGTTATTTTATTTATTTATTATTTAGTTTGTTTTGCCACCGAGATGCAGTATTTACTGATTACAAACATCTGTGATGACAAGTGATGAAAACCAATGTAAAGACTCAGTAAATGTGACTTCTTTGAGATTTATCTTGATTTGATGGGTGTGTAGTAATAATGAATAAATCAGGGTTGAATGATTTACCTTCAAAATCATTGATTTCTTTATGCACCGTTAGTTTTCAGCTTTACCTGAGAGTAAAATGCACATCTGAGCATTTAAGGAAGTTTGTTTTGCCTCCCATTCATGAGACCATGTGGCTAAAATATCAAAAATAATGAATTCACTTTAAATTTAAGGAAGAAGGTAAATACAAATAAATACAAGTAAACACAATATTCCTGAGGATGTGGATTTCTGGTAAGGAAGAAAGCCTTGAAGACCTGAAAAGAAGAAATCAGATAGCGAGTGAGACATATTTCAGTCTGCTGGTTTAAACTTGAACCCTTGACTCCCAATGTCTTTATAGCTTCACCAGATGGCAGTATACTCCATACTTTAAAAAGAACATCACCACCACCACAGTCCTGGATTACACATATAGAACCTTTAATACTGCTGCTAAAACTATGTCTGTAGATCAATGAAGCCCAATAAATGATAGACTTGATCTAAATATTATCATAATTTAACTGCAATGTTGACAAATATGCCAAATAAAGTAAAACTTCATTTTCATTCATTTTACATCCCTTATCTAGGATGATGATGTACTAGTAAAGCTACACCTGATTAGCTAATAGAGTCTGCACCTTAACCATATGTCAGACATATCCGCTTGCTGCACCTCAGAAGCAGGTTTTCATTGGCCACTGCAGCACCAGAGACCATTGGCACCCATTATAGGCCTGTACATTGAAAAACTACACAAGCTTGCCCCACACTGGCGTGTGTGCTCAGTTTCTGGAGGAGAATGGAGTCACAAATCTGGACTGCCCAGCGATGAGCCTGGAGCCTGAAACTCCACTGAAAACCTGTGGGGTTAGTTGAGTGTGACAGCGTGAACATCCCCCACAGACTGAGCAGCATCTGGCAGCTCTGGCTGAAGAGAGGGCCGCCATCCCTCAAGATGAAATCTGAAGGTTGTACCAGTCCATGAAGAGGAGGATTACTGGTGTAATCAATGCTGATGAGGACACACTAATTACTGATTGTGTAAAATGCTGTATGCTTCAGTTGCGTCACCTGACAAACTTTGTGGCGTTGACATTTTTTGTGCTGTTTATATTATCTCTCTTTATTTTTGTAACTGCTTGAATTAAAATAATCAATGAAAGTTAATATGGAACAATATGCAGGTTGTTATTTTCATCTGACACAAACGAACCAAGGAAATTTCTGTAAAATATATTGGTACATTTTCAAGTCATTTGTACAACTGTATAATAATAATTTTCACCAGATGACTTGAATAGCACTATTTGGAAAGAGTTCATCATTTTCTAAGCTTTTAGTTGTGGGTTTGAGACTTTTAAATGAAGAAGGCTGCCATTCAGAGCAGTTTCTGCCAAATGATAATAAAATAAAAATAAAAATAAAATAATACATTAGCCATGAAAAAACGTTTTCTTTTTGTATCAAGCAGCATAAAAGTCCTGTGCTATGACTATTACTAACATCGCTATGTCAATGCTGAAATTGTATATATTATGCAACCCTATTCAAGGGTCAAACATGACCTGTCAGGCTGGGAAAGAGAGCGAGAGAGAGGAGGTAGCAGAGAGATGTCAGATCATTGAAGAAGAAACATTACAGAACAAACAACATAGTATTATTTATTTATTTGGTCATTTTAGATTATAGTTGAAATATTAGCTCAGTTTAGAGCCACCAATATTGCATGTTAGTAGGATGTGGGACCCAGAGGGAAGCCATGAAGACACGTGGAGAACATGCAAACTCCAGGTCTGGATTCAAACCCAGAGCCACCTTGTTTTGAGGCGACCGTGCAAACCACCATTCCACCACGCTGCCAGTCTTCTAACCAAAATGATCAAATAAAACTTTGCCTCCAGAACAAAGTGGCAGCATGTGTCTGCTGCACATGGGCAGACTGGACAGCCAGTGGAAATCGAATTACACATAATGTTTTTTAATTACTGTTATTTGAGTGAACTTAACTTCTTTTAATCAAGGGCACAATCTGATCTCAGGTCAGTCTGTATCATTATCAATTATTATCTCACAGTGATTTTTTTTTTTTAGCCCTATAAATTTAAATATTCTGGATCTTGTGATCCAGAATATGACTTGGATCCAGATCAGACTCTGATGTGTTCTAGATCTTATGGTGATGTCATCGTGTCATTTTTTTGTCCAAGCATTGTAAACATCATGAAGTTAGAAGCAGCGTTCTTGTAATTGTCCCTATCTCACTGTGGTTAATTAAAGAATTCTGGATCCAGATGATGATCCGGATCACCATCAAAATCTAATGTATTGTTCGTTGGGTCAAACCCTACATCTACAAAAACATTCATAATCCATTCATAACTTTTTCAGTTATGCCGCTAATAGTCAAATAAACCATCACCTGCAAACATAACCTTCTTAGTGGAGGAAATATACTGAGCAATCCTCCTTGCTCCTCATTACCTATCTGACCTCCTTCACCTACACATCCCCTCCCGGAACCTCTGCTCCTCAGACCTGCTCACCATTCCCCACACCAGACTCCGTACCTTCAGAGACAGAGCCTCCAGTGTCTCAGCCCCTGCCCTCTGGAACACTGCTATATGAAATGCTTCATCACTGAACATGTTCAAAAAACTCCTAAAACTCCACTTGTTCACCACAGACAACCTCTAACTTTGTCTCCCCTGCAGCTTTGCATTTTTTCCTATCTATGTAAAGTGTCCTTGGGTCTCATGAAAGGCACTATAAAAATCCAAGCTATTATTATTATTATTATTATTATAAGATGTTATTCTGGACTTGTAGGATGACATGCCATTCTTCCTGCAGAGCTGTGACAAGTTGTTCATGTGTTGCTGGAGCAGGATCTCTCTCTCTCACCTGGTGATCCTGAACATCCCACAGATGCTCTATTGGGTTGAGATCTGGTTAATGTGCAGGTCAAGTAAGGACAGCGACATTGTTCTGGTCCAGGTCTACTCCTGACAGACATGAGCCACATGTGGTCTGGCATTGTCCTGCATGAAGGTGATGCCTGATTGCTGTATCCTGGGAATAACATGTGGACCTAGGACTGTATCTCAGTAACAGATAGCTGTCGGTGTACCGTGGATGTGGACAAGTTCTGACCATCATCCATTAGCAGTGGCTCCTCACATCATGATATCACCACCAAAACGGTCCACTTCCTGGATGTATGCTGCAGGATAGCGTTCCCCATGGCAACGATACACACGCCTACGACCACCAGCTGTGTACAAGTTAAATCTGGACTTGTCACTAAATGTGATCTGCCTCCACTGTGCAATGAGCCATTCAGTCATGATCAACCTTGTAGCCCAGTGGGTAGACGGGCTTTTCAGATGAACTGAAGCAATTAGCCAAGAGTTAACTGATGAACAAAAATAAGTCTGAAGCTTCTATAATAATCAATTATTACTTTGAGTAACTTTTGAAGCAATGTCCTCTGGTTTCTAACTTCTCCAGTGAGTTTTTGTTTTATGTCACTGTAAACTGAACATTAGTTCTACAGACAGTCAGATAAAACATTTGAAGACATCATTTTGAGCTTTTTTTTTGCTTTTTTTTAATAGATTTTTATTAATCTCCAGATTAATAAAAATGAGAGCTGCAGTCCTTGTTATAAGATGATGCAGTGAGACGTGGCTGAAAATGTAGCAGACACACCAGAGACTGGGAGGACTGGTTTCAGGGCTGTGCAAACACACATAAACACCACCTCAGAGACTGTTAGATCATTCATGAGTTGTGTTCAGTGGGTCCATCCTCCGTTTGTGTGTGTGTGTGTGTGTTGTGTTTGTGTAGGTGTGTGTGTGTGACTGTACCTGTTAAAATCAGATTCAGGTGTTCAGCTTTTGAGAACATTTCTTCTCATCATCTCTTCTTCAGAGAGCTGTTTGTAAATTGGTCGTTGTTGTCAAGGTTCAGCTTATAATCCTGTCCAGATTAGGGATTATGTTCCTCAGGTCTTCCACAAGTATAGAAGCTGGAATGTGTGTGAGCAGAGTTTTTGTTTGAACAAGCTCAGCGGAGCCAGTGAACATCCTGAAGCAGCCGGTTAGACCTGTGGTGTATGGAGTCACATAATACTCTCTCATATCAAATTATAAAAGGGATTGGACTGTAATGGTATGTAATGTATAATTAAATATAACTTTTTCAAATATATCCTATTTTAATAATGCAACAGTTATGGCCACATCATGGCCAATCATAACAACCCTCTGAAGGTTTTTGATGATTATAATGGAATCATCAAAAACATGTACACACACGTATATATATATATATATATATATATATATTTCTTCCATTTTTTTTACAAAAACACACAATAACTTAGTTAAATCAGACATATTTATATTTTATCAAAACAGTCACAAATACAATGACACCCAACAAAAGAGAAATAACAGTGAAAAAGGCAAAATGCAGGTGCTACCAGTAGACACTAGAAAATGTCTATTTGTGGTAAAACCAGCGGCAACCCCAGTGTTCAGTTCATGTTCTAACAGACATATCTGATAAAACAAGTAGCACAAAGCCTCCTCTTTGGTACGTTTATAACAAGCCAGTCATTCGGTCTGTGCTCTACGTCTTTATTAGTGACCATGGGCTGATGTCATTCTTAACAGGCCCATACTTACATTCAAAACAATTAAACACATGTAGCATGACTTTCGACTTGATTAATAAGAACAACCACACAATCAAGAGACAAACAAAACCAAGACATAATGTGTGTTCATTAGTAAAGACCTTTTTGAGTGCAGCATCCCCACAGTGTTCACAGTGATGTCCTACCAAGTCCACTGCTAAAGCTTCAGTGGTCCCTGCTGAGTTTCAGCAATGACAAACACACAATATGGTCATTTTAGGACAGCTGAAGCAGCCTCTTTGATACAGGACACAGCCTTCTGGATGTCCTCCTCCGTCTGTTCGATGGTGACCACCACTCTGATACTGGAGACACACAGGAGGAACACTGAGTTGCAGAAAAGCAGTTATATCGACACAATTCTAACATTCTGATATGTCCATCTAATCTCTACATGATGTGCACATAACACAGAGGGTGTAGATTGTCATTCATCGAGGTCATTGAAATCCTTGAAGTAAATGTGAATAATAGATGATGTGTAACATGAGGTTTGTATAAAGGTAAATGTGTATAATAGATGATGTGTAACATGAGGTTTGTATAAAGGTAAATGTGTATAATAGATGATGTGTAACATGAGGTTTGTATAAAGGTAAATGTGTATAATAGATGATATGTAACATGAGGTTTGTATAAAGGTAAATGTGTATAATAGATGATATGTAACATGAGGTTTATAGAAAGATAAATGTGTATAATAGATGATGTGTAACACATGAGGTTTGTAGAAAGGTAAATATGTATAATAGATGATGTGTAACACATGAGGTTTGTAGAAAGGTAAATATGTATAATAGATGATGTGTAACATGAGGTTTGTATAAAGGTAAATGTGTATAATAGATGACGTGTAACACATGAGGTTTGTAGAAAGGTAAATATGTATAATAGATGATGTGTAACACATGAGGTTTGTATAAAGGTAAATGTGTATAATAGATGATATGTAACATGAGGTTTATAGAAAGATAAATGTGTATAATAGATGACGTGTAACACATGAGGTTTGTAGAAAGGTAAATATGTATAATAGATGATGTGTAACACATGAGGTTTGTATAAAGGTAAATGTGTATAATAGATGATGTGTAACACGAGGTTTGTATAAAGGTAAATATGTATAATAGATGATGTGTAACACATGAGGTTTGTAGAAAGGTAAATATGTATAATAGATGATGTGTAACACATGAGGTTTGTAGAAAGGTAAATATGTATAATAGATGGTGTGTAACACATGAGGTTTGTAGAAAGGTAAATATGTATAATAGATGATGTGTAACACATGAGGTTTGTATAAAGGTAAATATGTATAATAGATGATGTGTAACACATGAGGTTTGTATAAAGGTAAATATGTATAATAGATGATGTGTAACACATGAGGTTTGTATAAAGGTAAATGTGTATAATAGATGATGTGTAACACATGAGGTTTGTATAAAGGTAAATGTGTATAATAGATGATGTGTAACACATGAGGTTTGTATAAAGGTAAATGTGTATAATAGATGATGTGTAACACATGAGGTTTGTATAAAGGTAAATATGTATAATAGATGATGTGTAACACATGAGGTTTGTATAAAGGTAAATGTGTATAATAGATGATGTGTAACACATGAGGTTTGTATAAAGGTAAATGTGTATAATAGATGATATGTAACATGAGGTTTATAGAAAGATAAATGTGTATAATAGATGATGTGTAACATGAGGTTTGTATAAAGGTAAATGTGTATAATAGATGATATGTAACATGAGGTTTATAGAAAGATAAATGTGTATAATAGATGATGTGTAACATGAGGTTTGTATAAAGATAAATGTATATAATAGATGATGTGTAACATGAGGTTTGTATAAAGGTAAATGTGTATAATAGATGATGTGTAACATGAGGTTTGTATAAAGGTAAATGTGTATAATAGATGATGTGTAACACATGAGGTTTGTAGAAAGGTAAATATGTATAATAGATGATGTGTAACACATGAGGTTTGTAGAAAGGTAAATATGTATAATAGATGATGTGTAACATGAGGTTTGTATAAAGGTAAATGTGTATAATAGATGACGTGTAACACATGAGGTTTGTAGAAAGGTAAATATGTATAATAGATGATGTGTAACACATGAGGTTTGTATAAAGGTAAATATGTATAATAGATGATGTGTAACACATGAGGTTTGTATAAAGGTAAATGTGTATAATAGATGATGTGTAACACATGAGGTTTGTATAAAGGTAAATGTGTATAATAGATGATATGTAACATGAGGTTTATAGAAAGATAAATGTGTATAATAGATGATGTGTAACATGAGGTTTGTATAAAGATAAATGTATATAATAGATGACGTGTAACACATGAGGTTTGTAGAAAGGTAAATATGTATAATAGATGATGTGTAACACATGAGGTTTGTATAAAGGTAAATGTGTATAATAGATGATATGTAACATGAGGTTTATAGAAAGATAAATGTGTATAATAGATGACGTGTAACACATGAGGTTTGTAGAAAGGTAAATATGTATAATAGATGATGTGTAACACATGAGGTTTGTATAAAGGTAAATGTGTATAATAGATGATGTGTTCCACGAGGTTTGTATAAAGGTAAATATGTATAATAGATGATGTGTAACACATGAGGTTTGTAGAAAGGTAAATATGTATAATAGATGATGTGTAACACATGAGGTTTGTAGAAAGGTAAATATGTATAATAGATGGTGTGTAACACATGAGGTTTGTAGAAAGGTAAATATGTATAATAGATGATGTGTAACACATGAGGTTTGTATAAAGGTAAATATGTATAATAGATGATGTGTAACACATGAGGTTTGTATAAAGGTAAATATGTATAATAGATGATGTGTAACACATGAGGTTTGTATAAAGGTAAATGTGTATAATAGATGATGTGTAACACATGAGGTTTGTATAAAGGTAAATGTGTATAATAGATGATGTGTAACACATGAGGTTTGTATAAAGGTAAATGTGTATAATAGATGATGTGTAACACATGAGGTTTGTATAAAGGTAAATATGTATAATAGATGATGTGTAACACATGAGGTTTGTATAAAGGTAAATGTGTATAATAGATGATGTGTAACACATGAGGTTTGTATAAAGGTAAATGTGTATAATAGATGATATGTAACATGAGGTTTATAGAAAGATAAATGTGTATAATAGATGATGTGTAACATGAGGTTTGTATAAAGGTAAATGTGTATAATAGATGATATGTAACATGAGGTTTATAGAAAGATAAATGTGTATAATAGATGATGTGTAACATGAGGTTTGTATAAAGATAAATGTATATAATAGATGATGTGTAACATGAGGTTTGTATAAAGGTAAATGTGTATAATAGATGATGTGTAACATGAGGTTTGTATAAAGGTAAATGTGTATAATAGATGATGTGTAACACATGAGGTTTGTAGAAAGGTAAATATGTATAATAGATGATGTGTAACACATGAGGTTTGTAGAAAGGTAAATATGTATAATAGATGATGTGTAACATGAGGTTTGTATAAAGGTAAATGTGTATAATAGATGACGTGTAACACATGAGGTTTGTAGAAAGGTAAATATGTATAATAGATGATGTGTAACACATGAGGTTTGTATAAAGGTAAATATGTATAATAGATGATGTGTAACACATGAGGTTTGTATAAAGGTAAATGTGTATAATAGATGATGTGTAACACATGAGGTTTGTATAAAGGTAAATGTGTATAATAGATGATATGTAACATGAGGTTTATAGAAAGATAAATGTGTATAATAGATGATGTGTAACATGAGGTTTGTATAAAGATAAATGTATATAATAGATGATGTGTAACATGAGGTTTGTATAAAGGTAAATGTGTATAATAGATGATGTGTAACATGAGGTTTGTATAAAGGTAAATGTGTATAATAGATGATGTGTAACATGAGGTTTGTATAAAGGTAAATGTGTATAATAGATGATTTGTAACATGAGGTTTATAGAAAGATAAATGTGTATAATAGATGATGTGTAACATGAGGTTTGTATAAAGGTAAATGTGTATAATAGATGATGTGTAACAAATCAGGTTTGTATAAAGGTAAATGTGTATAATAGATGATGTGTAACATGAGGTTTGTATAAAGGTAAATGTGTATAATAGATGATGTGTAACATGAGGTTTGTATAAAGGTAAATGTGTATAATAGATGATGTGTAACATGAGGTTTGTATAAAGGTAAATGTGTATAATAGATGATATGTAACATGAGATTTATAGAAAGATAAATGTGTATAATAGATGATGTGTAACATGAGGTTTGTATAAAGGTAAATGTGTATAATAGATGATGTGTAACACATCAGGTTTGTATAAAGGTAAATGTGTATAATAGATGATGTGTAACATGAGGTTTATAGAAAGATAAATGTGTATAATAGATGATGTGTAACACATGAGGTTTGTATAAAGGTAAATGTGTATAATAGATGATATGTAACATGAGGTTTGTATAAAGGTAAATATGTATAATAGATGATGTGTAACACATGAGGTTTGTATAAAGGTAAATGTGTATAATAGATGATGTGTAACACATGAGGTTTGTATAAAGGTAAATGTGTATAATAGATGATATGTAACATGAGGTTTATAGAAAGATAAATGTGTATAATAGATGAAGTGTAACACATGAGGTTTGTAGAAAGGTAAATATGTATAATAGATGATGTGTAACACATGAGGTTTGTATAAAGGTAAATGTGTATAATAGATGATGTGTAACACATGAGGTTTGTATAAAGGTAAATATGTATAATAGATGATGTGTAACACATGAGGTTTGTATAAAGGTAAATGTGTATAATAGATGATGTGTAACACATGAGGTTTGTATAAAGGTAAATATGTATAATAGATGATGTGTAACACATGAGGTTTGTATAAAGGTAAATATGTATAATAGATGATGTGTAACACATGAGGTTTGTATAAAGGTAAATGTGTATAATAGATGATATGTAACATGAGGTTTATAGAAAGATAAATGTATATAATAGATGGTGTGTAACATGAGGTTTGTATAAAGGTAAATGTGTATAATAGATGATGTGTAACATGAGGTTTGTATAAAGATAAATGTATATAATAGATGATGTGTAACATGAGGTTTGTATAAAGGTAAATGTGTATAATAGATGATATGTAACATGAGGTTTATAGAAAGATAAATGTGTATAATAGATGACGTGTAACACATGAGGTTTGTAGAAAGGTAAATATGTATAATAGATGATGTGTAACACATGAGGTTTGTATAAAGGTAAATGTGTATAATAGATGATGTGTAACACATGAGGTTTGTATAAAGGTAAATGTGTATAATAGATGATGTGTAACACATGAGGTTTGTATAAAGGTAAATATGTATAATAGATGATGTGTAACACATGAGGTTTGTATAAAGGTAAATATGTATAATAGATGATGTGTAACACATGAGGTTTGTAGAAAGGTAAATATGTATAATAGATGATGTGTAACACATGAGGTTTGTATAAAGGTAAATATGTATAATAGATGATGTGTAACACATGAGGTTTGTATAAAGGTAAATGTGTATAATAGATGATATGTAACATGAGGTTTATAGAAAGATAAATGTATATAATAGATGGTGTGTAACACATGAGGTTTGTATAAAGGTAAATATGTATAATAGATGATGTGTAACATGAGGTTTGTATAAAGGTAAATGTGTATAATAGATGACGTGTAACACATGAGGTTTGTAGAAAGGTAAATATGTATAATAGATGATGTGTAACACATGAGGTTTGTATAAAGGTAAATGTGTATAATAGATGATGTGTAACACATGAGGTTTGTATAAAGGTAAATGTGTATAATAGATGATGTGTAACACATGAGGTTTGTA
The DNA here is from genome assembly GCA_037577475.1 of Chaunax sp. Z400. Lineage (NCBI taxonomy): Eukaryota > Metazoa > Chordata > Actinopteri > Lophiiformes > Chaunacidae > Chaunax > Chaunax sp. Z400. The sequence goes on from CM075199.1 coordinate 1,114,823, forward strand.
TAAAGGTAAATATGTATAATAGATGATGTGTAACACATGAGGTTTGTATAAAGGTAAATATGTATAATAGATGATGTGTAACACATGAGGTTTGTATAAAGGTAAATGTGTATAATAGATGATATGTAACATGAGGTTTATAGAAAGATAAATGTATATAATAGATGGTGTGTAACATGAGGTTTGTATAAAGGTAAATGTGTATAATAGATGATATGTAACATGAGGTTTATAGAAAGATAAATGTATATAATAGATGGTGTGTAACACATGAGGTTTGTATAAAGGTAAATGTGTATAATAGATGATATGTAACATGAGGTTTATAGAAAGATAAATGTATATAATAGATGGTGTGTAACACATGAGGTTTGTATAAAGGTAAATATGTATAATAGATGATGTGTAACATGAGGTTTGTATAAAGGTAAATGTGTATAATAGATGACGTGTAACACATGAGGTTTGTAGAAAGGTTAATATGTATAATAGATGATGTGTAACATGAGGTTTGTATAAAGATAAATGTATATAATAGATGACGTGTAACATGAGGTTTGTATAAAGGTAAATGTGTATAATAGATGATGTGTAACATGAGGTTTGTATAAAGGTAAATGTGTATAATAGATGATGTGTAACACATGAGGTTTGTAGAAAGGTAAATATGTATAATAGATGATGTGTAACACATGAGGTTTGTAGAAAGGTAAATATGTATAATAGATGATGTGTAACATGAGGTTTGTATAAAGGTAAATGTGTATAATAGATGATGTGTAACACATGAGGTTTGTATAAAGGTAAATGTGTATAATAGATGATGTGTAACACATGAGGTTTGTATAAAGGTAAATATGTATAATAGATGATGTGTAACACATGAGCTTTGTATAAAGGTAAATATGTATAATAGATGATGTGTAACATGAGGTTTGTATAAAGGTAAATGTGTATAATAGATGATGTGTAACACGAGGTTTGTATAAAGGTAAATGTGTATAATAGATGATATGTAACATGAGGTTTATAGAAAGATAAATGTATATAATAGATGGTGTGTAACATGAGGTTTGTATAAAGGTAAATGTGTATAATAGATGATGTGTAACATGAGGTTTGTATAAAGATAAATGTATATAATAGATGGTGTGTAACATGAGGTTTGTATAAAGGTAAATGTGTATAATAGATGACGTGTAACACATGAGGTTTGTAGAAAGGTAAATATGTATAATAGATGATGTGTAACACATGAGGTTTGTATAAAGGTAAATGTGTATAATAGATGATGTGTAACACATGAGGTTTGTATAAAGGTAAATGTGTATAATAGATGATGTGTAACACATGAGGTTTGTATAAAGGTAAATATGTATAATAGATGATGTGTAACACGAGGTTTGTATAAAGGTAAATATGTATAATAGATGATGTGCAACACATGAGGTTTGTATAAAGGTAAATGTGTATAATAGATGATATGTAACATGAGGTTTATAGAAAGATAAATGTATATAATAGATGGTGTGTAACATGAGGTTTGTATAAAGGTAAATGTGTATAATAGATGATATGTAACATGAGGTTTATAGAAAGATAAATGTATATAATAGATGGTGTGTAACACATGAGGTTTGTATAAAGGTAAATGTGTATAATAGATGATATGTAACATGAGGTTTATAGAAAGATAAATGTATATAATAGATGGTGTGTAACACATGAGGTTTGTATAAAGGTAAATATGTATAATAGATGATGTGTAACATGAGGTTTGTATAAAGGTAAATGTGTATAATAGATGGTGTGTAACACATGAGGTTTGTATAAAGGTAAATATGTATAATAGATGATGTGTAACATGAGGTTTGTATAAAGATAAATGTGTATAATAGATGATGTGTAACATGAGGTTTGTATAAAGGTAAATGTGTATAATAGATGATGTGTAACATCAGGTTTGTATAAATGTAAATGTGTATAATAGATGATATGTAACATGAGGTTTATAGAAAGATAAATATGTATAATAGATGATGTGTAACACATGAGGTTTGTATAAAGGTAAATGTGTATAATAGATGATGTGTAACACATGTGGAGAGTCCCTTACCTGGGTGGGGGTAGGAAACGCTCCTCCTTCTCCAGGTAATGAGCGAGGGTCAGAGCCACATGTCTTTCCAAACACTGATACACAAAACATGAAAAGTACTGAGTCGTTTAACACAACATATGTAACATGATCTAAAAGTGCAGTACATATGAAAACATTATAGAAGATAAAAACAACATTACTGTCCCACTTTGAAGCTTAAGGGTATAAAAATGTGACTGTTACATTGCTACATCTGGAACCGTCGAATAGTTTCTTCTTATAGGAACCTGTCTGTATGGTTTAACATACATTAAATTTAGTTTAAAAATTTAGATGTAAAAAAAATGTTACATATAATTTGTGTCTGTGTTTAATGTAATCAGGTGGAGCAGAGAGAACTTACATAATCTATAATGGTCCTGAGGAGCTGCATGTCTGAGTCTCTGGAACCCAAACTTCTGTCCAGTTGTAGGTGCAGAGCTGGAGCAATCGGTTCTCCGACTAACTTTAGACCTCGAATCCTGAGATATATGGAGAATTAGGCTTAATAGAATTCCTACCACAATATAACACTGACATCACCGAAACACTGAAACGTCTCTGTTAGCACCCTCTGCTGGTCGGGTTATGGTGTGGACAGTGTTTCTTCTGATAGAGCAGCTCAACTGTCGCAGCTGTCATTTCCACGCTTTGTGCATGTTGTTTAAGCAGCAGATTTACTTGGACAGGCACATTGTTGGTGAATTGCTGTCTTGAAGCAGCAGAAAACCATCAACCAACAAAACCTGCTCTAAAGCCAATGGTGCAGTATTTTTCCTCCTATTGAAACGCTGCATCAGAAGTGGTGTCACAACGTGTGCACACTCGTCACACACACCTATCAATCATCTGAATCTCATGAACATCTCCGTCCACATTTTTCAGATTCAGAGACTCTCATCCATATGGACATTTCACTACACATCTACTGGTGCTACTGGATTTAATGGGAGGACGGCAACTTTACTCCAAATAATTCCGTTGGACGGACTGTGTGTGACATTTTGGATGTGTAGAAGATGACAAAACCTGAATAAACATGAGATCATGTCACCACGTCACAAGATTTCAATAATCAATGAGGATGAATGGCTGTCCGTCATGTGTAAAAGGTACAGACTGTGGAGAAGCACTTTGTTTCTACTGCTGGGAATCGCTGCAGGTGATGTCATTAATATTACACCTACATTTAAACTGAAACAACTCAGAGGGCTCTGCCCCAATCCAACCATCACGAGAAGGCCACAACTCCTTCCACCTGGTCTGCTGACTAGGTGAGCCCGCCCCCCACGACTGACAGCCATTCACACGATCCAATAGGAGACCGTGTGCCCTAACAGCTATGTTATGAATTAAAAAGGTAGCCTGCCAGCTATAGTTAGCCAGTCCAGTCAGTAGGGTTACCGCCCATTTCGTATCAAAAATTAAAATGTCCATTACCAAGTCAATAAGGGAAGTGATTTGTCGGCTATTTTTGTGTACGCCTACTTTAATTTCACAACCTACTTTTTCAAATACGGGAAAATGGACCGCAGCAGAGAAGTTTTACATCAGACAGACAGAGAGACAGAGAGAGAGACAGATAGATAGATAGAGTGACAGACAGACACTCAGCAGAGAAGTTTTACATCAGACAGACATAGAGACAGAGAGAGAGACAGATAGATAGATAGAGTGACAGACAGACACTCAGCAGAGAAGTTTTACATCAGACAGACAGATAGACAGACAGCCAGACAGATAGAGAGACAGACAAACAGAGAGAGACAGATAGAGACTAAGACAGACAGCCAGACAGATAGAGAGACAGACAGATAGAGAGACCGACAGCCAGACAGATAGACAGACAAACAGAGAGAGACAAATAGAGACTAAGACAGAGAGAGACAGACAGATAGAGAGACAGACAGACAGAGACACAGATAGAGAGACAGACAGACGGAGACACAGATAGAGAGACAGACAGACAGAGAGACAGAGACAGACAGACAGATAGATAGACAGACAGACACTCAGCAGAGAAGTTTTACATCAGACAGACGGATAGATAGAGAGATAGACAGACAGAGAGAGAGAGACAGAAAGACAGACAGATAGAGAGATAGACAGACAGAGAGACAGACAGATAGAGAGACAGACAGACACTCAGCAGAGAAGTTTTACATCAGACAGACGGACAGACAGATTGTCCCGACTGAAATCACAGATCAAAATAGTGAACTTACCCCTGTAAAGCCTTGTAAACCTGTTTGCACTTTTCCCTCAGGACAGTGAAAATATCTGCAAACCAATCAAGACAGACGGATGATTGGGAACAGACTGGAAGGAGAACTGCTTCAAACTAAAATCAACTTATAAGAGAGAAAACCCTCTCTGCAATAACATTCTCAATGGCAATGAGATGTAAAGGAGCATGAGAAGCAAGTCAGATAGGGTCTGTACCTGGATCCTCTTCCATTATATTGAGGGCCTCAATGGCAGCAGCAGCCAGCATGGGGGGCAGGGAGGCAGAGAAACAATAGCCCTGACCTGACAGCCGCTGCAAAGCACAGGAGACTTAGCTTTACTTCACTGAATCACAGTGGACATCATTAGGAGGAGCATGTTGACATCAAAAATCAATCCCTATAAGCTGACCTGAATTAGATGTAGGAAATAAAGGTAAAGGTAGATTCATTAACATTAATTTATTAGAATTAATTAGCAATAAGAATTACCAGTCAATGTATCTAGTAATTATTCACTAGTGGTGTGTTGTTCACCAAGGTATCCATCTATATATTATGTAATAAGATATAAAGATGCTATTATTATTAGCTGATACAGTTAGCATTAACTAACAATAAGCAGTATACAATCTAACAACACACCATGCTCATCAGTAAGAATACTTCTTTCTTTTCTTTCTCTTTAACTGTTCTATGAACTGAACCTCATGTTGACAACAGACATTTCAACTAAAACCCAACAGAACTTATTACGTTGGTTCAACACGAGCTCAGCTGAGAGATGGGTTCAGATTTAGGGTGCTTTCACACCTACCTCATTTGGTCCACGCTTTCAGACTTTTAACTTTAATCTGGACCAAAGTTGGAGGTGTGAAATCTCCCCCAGACCAAGGTCCGGATCAAAGACTCGTTCTTTGGTCTGACAAAAAGAGGGGGTCTCTGTCTGGATCAAACTGAACCATGGTTGGGCTCATTTACCTCTGGCAAAAAATGCCGGGATTTTTGGGAGGGACACGGGGGCAATTTTTTTTTAGAAAAAGGTCCAGAGAAGTCAAATCAATCATCAAAACATCTTAGCCAGAGAATGGTCATGGAATTGAGATTCTTGACCCAGCTAGTGGCAGCAGAATGTAAAGGTGAGTGATGTCATCAATGAAAATGTGAAGGACAATTTTCCTTTCCTAAAGCATGTATGAAGTGTTGCTTAAGGGACACATTTGTTCAACTTCACAATAAAGTTCTCAAAGAGCATTCAGTCATGGCCAGTGGTGCTTCCAATGTACAACACGACAGTCACACTGATTTATAGGTGAGGCTGGAAGTCAGGCAATGTCACACCACTAAATGTCTGCACTGATGTCAACATTATCAAAAAGAAGTCTTCAACTGGAGGATGTATGAGTATACTGTATAGGTAATCATTACCTGGGGGGCTAGCCTTCCTCAAACTCTCTGCTCCTCTGGGCAGAGGCCTCAGATGTTCTACCTGGAATCTGCTGGAGCCACTCTTCCAGTTTTGGGGTCAGAGCCCAAAATGCTCCTATGACCACTTTCCACATCTGTTCCTTCAGCCCCTAGTACTCCTCAGCCAGCATCTTACACCCTGCTACGATGTGTTGGACTGTCTCAGGGGCATCTTTGCACAGTCTGCAATGGTGTGGTAGACCCCTGTCTCTATAGATCCTGTCTGCTGTGGTAGACCCCCGTCTCTATAGATCCTGTCTGGTGTCGTGTGTCTGGTGTCGTAGACCCCTGTCTCTATAGATCCTGTCTGCTGTGGTAGACCCCTGTCTGTATAGATCCTGTCTGGTGTGGTAGACCCCCGTCTCTATAGATCCTGTCTGGTGTCGTGTGTCTGGTGTCGTAGACCCCTGTCTCTATAGATCCTGTCTGCTGTGGTAGACCCCTGTCTCTATAGATCCTGTCTGCTATGGTAGACCCCCGTCTCTATAGATCCTGTCTGGTGTGGTAGACCCCTGTCTCTATGGATCCTGTCTGCTGTGGTAGACCCCCGTCTCTATAGATCCTGTCTGGTGTGGTAGACCCCTGTCTCTATAGATCCTGTCTGGTGTGGTAGACCCCTGTCTCTATAGATCCTGTCTGCTGTGGTAGACCCCTGTCTCTATAGATCCTGTCTGGTGTGGTAGACCCCTGTCTCTATGGATCCTGTCTGCTGTGGTAGACCCCTGTCTCTATAGATCCTGTCTGGTGTGGTAGACCCCTGTCTCTATGGATCCTGTCTGGTGTGGTAGACCCCTGTCTCTATAGATCCTGTCTGGTGTTGTAGACCCCTGTCTCTATAGATCCTGTCTGGTGTGGTAGACCCCTGTCTCTATAGATCCTGTCTGGTGTTGTAGACCCCTGTCTCTATAGATCCTGTCTGGTGTGGTAGACCCCTGTCTCTATAGATCCTGTCTGGTGTGGTAGACCCCTGTCTCTATGGATCCTGTCTGCTGTGGTAGACCCCTGTCTCTATGGATCTGGTGCTTAGGGCCTGTTCTTGTGCTGCTGTGATCAGAGACTCTGCTGTCCTTCAGACCGGCCTTTTCATACTGGTACGATTTCTTGATGTCTTCCATATTTCCTCTTCCTCCTCCTCATCTTCTGTCTTCTGCTTCCTGAGGTATCAACCTCATGGAGATGTTTTCACCGACACACTATTCTCTGACACTCACTAACCCTTGCCCTCCCTCTGTTAATGGTGGAGTCTGAGGGTGCTGTATTTTTGGGTATGACATCTGTCCTGGGACTTGCTGTTGTAGTAATGTAGCCTGGGACCTTTACATCCATTTATTAAATACATCAATAACTGTATTTACCTGGTGGTCAATGACAAAGGAGCGCCCGCAGCAGAAACCACCGATGGAGGCCACAGCATTCTCCATATTAGCACTGATCAGGTCAATGTCATCCATCTGCATGGTGTAGAAATGGTACCATGTTATTATTACATATATGAGACACACAATGTACGCTGTTATCCAGAACATTCTCAGATCTGACTGAATAATTAAGTATAACATGGGCAATATGAGTCCAAATCAATATGATAAGTTTTTACCTCAACCATGATTAATCAACAATTATTTATTTTGTAGGCACTGCCTGAAAAGTACAAAGGACTTTTGTTTCTTATTTTGGCACAGAGGACGTACAGAATCCTATATGCTTTACCTCTCCTCTACTCAGACAGTTTGTCAAAACAAGAACAACTGAGTTATGAAGCAGGAGGGGCCTGTATTATCCCACTGAGGAAGAGTGCTTTCAGTCAGTCTGCATTCTCTGTTAACGCTCCGCTACAACGGAATCCATCCCAGCAGATATTACGGAACTGGACACATACAGTGTGTTTAAAGCTCATTTAAAGAAATGGTTGGTTCTCTTGCTGCTACCTGCTAATCCATCATTGTGTTCCTGCCTGCATGTTTTTATTGTTTTCTGTGTCAGACTAATTTGATTGTTTTTATATTGGTCATGTTTTATGTGCTTCTGCTTTGCATGTTTTTCAGTCAATTTCCGTTCTAACCTTGTCACACTATGTTGTCTTTAGTCCATGTTTTATATTAAGTTTAACATTTATTATTGTTTATCTGTTTAGCATGTGTTGTTTTATTAGTCCATGTTGTAATCAGTGCTTAACATTGTAGTATTGTTTCATTTAACTTAATATTTCCTCTTCCTTTTGTTCTGCATGCTCACAAATGATGAATACCTTTGCAAATATTCTATTTTTAGAGTGACCTTTTAATATCTGTCCAGGGACTACAGATGAAAAATAGCCTCTTGGCTAACTCGGGCACATTTACAGTAATGTTAATTAATGTGCATTGTCCCTGTCAAATAAACCAATAAATTAAAATAAATTAAAAAAATACGACTTTACGTAGGACGGTATGGTGACTGGACTCACTACACTGCTTCCAGGTCAGTGTTAGCTGTTTATCAGGGAAAAACTAATGAGCATGGGCATGTCATTAAAGCTGGTTTTACATAGTGGTGAAGGTCAATACCTGTGGACCTATAATACCTGTGAATGACTGAGCCCCTACAGGATGCTGCTCTCATACCCAGTGATGATACCATCACCTGTTACCAACCCTTTACCTGTGGAGTGGACCAATCAGATGCTTTCTTTTGTTGGCCCTTTTCACAACTTGAATAATACATGATGCTGCATCAAATCCAGAATAAACATGTATTTAGAAAAAATTGATGAGATAAAACATTGAATATATTCACTTTGTAGTATTTTTGATGTTATGTAAAAAGGAATGATCACACTGTTTTATTAACAGCTTTTTTGCAGTTGACATTTAAATAAAATGTAACAGATAGACATTACACAGACCACAAAGCTGCCAACAAATAAGTGTGTTGATGTGTCATCTTTAATCTGCCGCTTAACCTCTGCAAATATACAACAACTTTTTATTTAATGTTGAGGATACTCACATTGACCCCAAAGTGTTCTGTGACTCCTCTGCCATGTTCCCCCAACACACCAAAAGACATGCTCTCCTCCAGAAAGATGCGCACCTTGTACTTGTACTTCAGATTCACCTAAAGGTGACACAAACACAACAAATGGGCAACAGAGTAAAGGCATCTAGAAATCTGACAGTCCTGCAATACATGTTTCAGCATTACAGATGAAGAAAATGCTGCATGTCTTTTGTTCTGCATGCTCACTGTGAGGGCTGATATTAGACCTCTGTACAGTTGATGGTACAGACTAGAGGAAGGTTCATTGGATATGACGTTTCATCGTCACAGAATTCTCCCATATAGTGTCTGTGCTTCATCAGAACTCTCCTATATAATTTTTCTAGTTTGATCAGTTCCAGATTTATGGTTAATTCATTTGAATTTCATATTATTTTTCCATATTTCTGTAATATTTATTTAGGTATTTATTACTTTTACTGGATGTTGAGCTCAACAGTTATCCAGTTTTTAGTAGAGTCAAAGATCATTTAAGACACGGATGACTTTTTTGTGGTGATGGGAGGTGATATCAGTTATTAATCTGCATGGACAAAGGCCTCCAGTTCTGGAATATTCCTGGTTTACCTGCTGCAACCTCCTTCTTCAGATCCCACCAGGTATTTTCTATGGATTCCAGTCAGGCGACTGTGACGGCCTCTAGAATGATCCAGGACTTCTTCTGAAACCAGGCCTTGGTGGACTCTGAGGTCCGCTTGGGATCATTGTCCTTTTGGAACGTCCGATGACGGCCGAGCATCATCTTCCTCACAGATGGAGACGTTTTCTTCTAGGATTTCCTGATCCTTGATGAAATCCATCTGACCCTCTACACGCTGCAGGTTTCCAGTGGTCCAGGAAGCAAAGCAGCCCCAGAGCCTCACTGATCCACCGCCATGCTTCACTGTAGGGTGTTCTTTTCAGCATCAGCTTCATTCTTCCTCCTCCAGACATACCACATGTTTTGGTTTGAACCAAACTAAAGGAAGAGTCCAATAACTTGAGGGTAATTTTGTCAAATTTGCAGCAAAAAGTGGTCAAAACTGCTAAAACCACAATGTAAAAAACATCAATGGATCCACCACCCTTAAATTCACTACTCTTAGACATATAGTATGGCCGCAGCCACAGGACCAATCCAAGCAACTGGCAATTACTGAGGCATTCAGCATCTACTAGTACACTTCCTAGAAGCTGTGTGAGGAATAATCAGCTGCTTTTGAGGACCATTAGTTTCATATTTACCAGTTCAGGGAGAGGACAGATGTCTGCAGTGTTAATGTACAGCCCCTCCACCACAATGAACTTCCGGGTCACTCTGGCTTTACGAGGATTCTGCACCAGAAATCAAGTATGTCAGTATATAAATCCAAAAAAGACAGAAACAGAAACAGCATTCATTAAAAGAACAGAGTGAAAACAGGATATAGATCTGCAGTTCAAACAGGGAACACTGGGGCACAGTTTTAAACATCCCAGATTAACCTTCTGGTCCTCCAGCTCCTGCTCCTTCAGCAGCCTCTCCAGATCCTCCATGTCATTGTGTTTGAAGTATTTGATGAAGCTGCGGGATGCCTGAAGACCCTTCTGGATGGAGAAGCAGGCTGCTTCATCCCTGAACATGCAACCAAAGACACAACACAAAACTAAAACCATGAAAACCCTCATCTAAAACTGATGCACATGGTATTTGTGTTTTTCTATGCTGAACCTTTGCAGGTGCTTCTGGTTTAACACAGCATTAGAGCTGTCAGCAGAGACGGTGCTTACACGAAGATGATGTCACCCCTCTTGGAGTAGGCAGGGATTGCACTGGCAATAGTTGCAAAGCCATAGGAATAGATGATGGCCTCCTCTGTTTTCATGAATTTAGCCAGACGACTCTCCAGCTCCAGGTGAACGTCTGGAGGAAGGAAACAGGAGAGTAGCTGAAACTAAGAGGTTAGACCAGACTTCTCTGTTCATTTTCTATTTACTATTACACAACATATTCAGAGGCTTCTGATAATACAAACCTGAACCTGACTGAATGATTACATAACAGAGACTACTGTAACGCTGCATGTAAATAACAGTCGTTTTAAAACGGATGACTAATGAATTAGAGATAATTAATGACTGTACCCTAAGCTAGGGAACAATGTTTCTATCAGGCGGTCTGTTTTGTGTGTTTCATACACGTTGGTGGTGCAGGTTTGAAACTATAAAGAAATGTGGCTCCAACCTTACAGATGTACTTCCTGTATGATGGCCCCAACAGAACAGACCATACGGAAGTTTAAAGTTTTTGCCACTACTGTTCTATCAAAAAAAAAAACGACCTTCTCAACATGGAATCATGAGAGTTGTCTTCACTCTTAACCACTTTTGCCAATGAACCTATCTGATGTGATTCCAGCAGAAATGTCCAAACTTTTTTCTCTAATTTCTTCTTGTTTGTGTGATGCTGGTGTGGATACTACTAGGGCTGCAGTAATCCATTACTTTAGTAATCGAGTTATTCCAGGAATCGTACCAGCTCTCAACACTACTAACTGTACAACAAATTTCCCCTTTGGGATAGTAAAGTTTTCCTTGTTCTTTGATTAAGGTTTATTCCCAGTATGTTCATTCCTCACTCACTGACTCTCTCCTGGAACTTTGACAGGTAAACAAATGAAACGCACTGTTACCTCAAATAAAAAGTAAAAAAACGCCACAGAGTTTTCTCCCTTTGAGCTGTTGCTTGGTAGAAAACCACACAGGGTTCTGGACCTGCTTAAGGAACGCTGGGAGGACAGTCCGAGCCCCAGTAAAAATGAAATTCAGTACGTCCTGGAATGAGAGCAAAATTCCAAACACTTGGGCAGTTATCAAGGAGAATGTGCTCCAGGCTCAGGAACGTCAACAGCAGCTGTTTAACAGAGGGGCGTGGCTGAGACCGTTTAAAGTGCTTGTTGAAAAGTCTGTTTCAGTATGAGCTCTACTGAGAGGTTAATAATGATGATAAGTCTTCACATGCATGTGGTGAATCTGGGGTACAGGTTCTTTAAAAGAGTCAGAGCCATGCTTGATGGTTGTATGTAATGAAAGCTGTTCTGTTAGACAATCGGCAGAACTGAACCTTTTTTTCTTCTCTGCTCTTCTCACTGAAGGTCTAATGAGTGGTGGAGCAAACACAAGCATCAACATGCAAACACATTATTTCTGCAGCCATTTAAGGGTGTGAGTGAAGCCTGTACAGGTGCTGCCTTTACCAAAATGATTTAGAAGATTCAACCAGCTGTACATAAGCTTTTAGCACACACACAGTTTTAGTTGTGAATCTAGGTTGTATGCATGTGGCCCATGATGTCTGTGCCTCATGGCGGTTCTGTGAATAGCACTTACATTGAAGCTTCTATTGTCGCCTTCCGACAGAGCATGAGGCCTCACAGTAACGTACTAGGATGGGCCTCAGCCATGTTTCAAACACCACGATAATGATAGTTTGGAGCAGCAGAAGCCAATAGATGAGTAATCAGCCAACATCACCCCACCACCGCACATTTAAAACATTCTACAGTGTGAGAAATGAACAGTCTCTGATGTTTACTACAAACTCAATAGAAACCCAATAACTGTTGAACTGATCTAATAAATAATAAAACTGGACCTAAACATGCAACTTAAAGTAATTATGAAATAAATATGGAACTGATCAAACAACTGTAAGTAAAATCAATGATGCATTTTTAAGTTCACACAAACTTTAGCATACGACAAAAATACACAATGACAACAAGCCATAAAATGTGATACCTGAGAAATGGTGTTAAGGCTTTATGGGCCCATACCTGTCACTACATTGATGTATCAACTCTGAATACTTTTTCCGACCCTGTGCACACCCTGCCATCAGTCAGCCGGTGGGACCACCAGGGGGTCTACCCAGGTTCCATCTCTTTGAGCAATACTGGAGTCACAATATCCAAGACCTGAAGTAACACATGGTTACCAGTAGGGGCTCCTCACCATTCCACTTCATTTCAGAGGCTACGACTCGATGACAAAATGATTATCGATGCATCGCTCTTTTCTATACAGGACTTATTTTTACTGTGGCTACTTGCCACTACTAAAAGAGTGTATTTGTAAAGATCCATAATTAAAATAAACAGATGATTTTATTTCCATTATCTTGAATTAATACAGCAGGAGAAACAAATGTTCCTGAAGCAGCATCCTGTAATAAATAAACAGGCGTCATCATATCAGTAACTCAAACTAACTCTGTGATCCATTCTTCCATAACAGGTCAGCCATATTTACACCAGTGTGACTCCCTCTCTTGTTCGGAGCACAGCAGATACCAGCTGCCAGTCACTGGTGATACAGAACACAGATAATAAGGTTCTGTGGCTGTCCACACATCACATGTTACAGCTAAACTCCCACATTCTTCAGTGATTCACAGACTTCACTTCTGGTCTCTTTGTTGAGTGTGGGGGTTGCTGTCGGTAGAAAATGCAATGACTCGTCGTTTCTTGGCTCTAAATGTGCAACATAACACCAAAGCCCTTGTTTTAAATGTCTGAGTACCAACGTAAACCCATGAGTACCCTGAGTCTGTGATTCATTTCTGTCTTTCTTGGATGGAAACTTTATGTTATCACTTGCTGGATTGTTCTCTAGTTGGCAGAAAGTTCAGTCAGTCATTTTTCCTCCCACTCCGGTGGAAAAGTGAGATGTGGTTTCTCATGATTGTTGTATTGCCAAAATATGTTAGTTCAGCTAGACACACCTTGTATATCATGTGGATCCAGGTCCTTTTTACCTTCAGCTTCTTTAAAACCGAAAGCTTCCACACTCCACACACTTGAAGGCAGGAGGTGGTGGTCGGATCTGAGGCTCCACCATCTTCTCAGCATGTTTTAGGTTTGTGGGGTCAGTAGACTGTTAGGGCTACATTGTGTTCACACTGCTCTCCCCTTTTCTTTACGTCAACATTATGCTATTAATGAACATTTAGACAATCGATTTTTGAAATTTGTGAATCGATTCATAATCGTCCAGTTTTTTCCCTCTGGACTTTTCATTCATTGAATCATCTGGTATCAGACAGTAGAAAGTTTACGGAAGATTAAACAAGCTTAGAACAATTTTTCACGCACCAAACGTTCCATAGAAGCCTCTTGGTCCACATGTACCCACACCATATTTCTTCAGTGATGCCAAAGCTTTTTGCTGTAATGAAGTTAAAAAATATATATTTTCATTTGAAGTTCAAGTCATACACTCAAACTTTTTTCTCTCTGTGAGAATGAAGGAAAATAAAAAAACAATGACAACCTCAGGTAGGATAAGATCTAACCTTAACTCTCTCATTGTCGAGGAGACCCAGGAAGTTGAATGATGCAAAGTTAATGCACTCTTTTCCATTGAGAACGATTTTGTGGCTGGGAGGTCTGTAATGGAAAACAGTGTGTTGAAATACTCAGCAAACTGTAACACACTGTAAACCTGTATGGAATTCAGAGCACAAAACAACAATCAGGTTATTGTTCATGTTGAAGTATTTTCACTCTAGAGGTCACTGCTTGGTTCACTGAGATAATGACATGACACACTGACACACTTCCTGAAGTGTGATAATCCATCCAACACTCCTGCTTTTGCTGTTGTTTACTTTGTATTCATTTTGACGGAGTTGTAACTTGTTTGTGCACAAGTTGTCCACAAATGTTTGTGGTTGCAAAGTGCTTCACCCCTTCATAGGAATAGCCACGAAGGTGATGCCATGACTCATGCTGTCTCTCACAGTGTTAGACAATTTAAGTGAAGCTGTTGAGCATGAATGATAAAGAATGGTCTGAATACATGACTAAACCTCCAACCGAGGCCCAGGATCAGTCTTTGGCCAAGCTTAGATACAAAGACTGGACTTCCACCTTACCAGACCTGTAGTATGGATGGCTGAAGATCCAGTGGTGTAAGTATCAGACACCAAGGGTCAGTTTACTCATGCACAGGAATTTGAGTCTTTACAATGTGTGTTAAACTTTATAAAATGTGTGACGTATTTCTAGCAGGATTAGCAGGTGCTGGTTATCAAGTAGTAAACTCCATGTGAATGCCAGGTGCTCTAGAAGTAGAACTGGTTGAATACAGACCAATGATTGTTTGTTTGTATGAGCATTCAAAGGAACTAATGTTACATTTAAAGACAGGGACCTCTGTTTATGCTAGTTAGCATACTTTCAACATACAGCCATACTTTCCATTTTTAATTGTTTGCCAAGCCGATTTGGCCAGTTGTAATCTTAGCTATAAAGCTAATCTAGCTAGCCGTTAAATAAATCAATTCTAATGTCTAACTAAAGCTAGAGGGCAGAGCGTAAAGCCTGAGTGAAGTCGTTCTAATGTTTTTGTTTGTATAGCTGTCAGTATTATTTTGAAACTAGCTCAAATTAATAAAGCAGCAATGTCAAAGCAGAACCAGTTTGAACCGGTCAAGGCTTTTTGTGAGACTTCTAACTTAGATATGCCCTTATCAATAAAGACATTTGAAATAAAGTCCAGACGCTCTCCTTTGTTATCCAATCTTTTCTGTCGAGGGCTTGAAGCCACTTCTGTTTCCAGTTTTTCAGTATCCGATGGAATGCAAGCTCAGATCCTGACAGACCCAACAACAACACAAGATAATACCATATGTCAGGAGTTACTGTAATCATTTCAAATGGTAACGCAGACCATAATAAAATCTAAACAGTTGGCATCACCGGTGCCATGTTTTAACGACACCAGCAAAGAAAAGTGACCAAAGAGATGACACCAAGGCAATACCTACAGTTTCCCCCATTAGTGGTTTATGGGTATTAAAGGAATCCCTTACACTCTGTCTGATCATTGTCTATCATTCTGCTGCAGTTCATTGAAGCCAGAGTAAAATATTCAAACTCAAGAGTTCAAGTATTAATTGCTGTAAAGTTTTACCAGATGGAAATATTCTCTTTATTGCTCAGCATGATTTTGAACACATTTTTAGGATTGGCTGTTTTGGGTCCTTTCGATCTGTACTAGAACCTAAAACACAGTTCTGTTGATTGAACAAAGTCTTGTAAAACCATGGAAACATGTCAGATGTCCTGCAGTAAATCCTACATTCATAAAAGTTTAGTGAGTCCCATTTTTTAAACTGTTTTAGGGAGATACTGATTTAACTGTGGGATCATTTTGAAGGCTGTGGTGTTGCTGAAATCTATTTTGTTGTACTGACAGTTCTTTCAATTATCTCTATTTTATAAATAAGTAAAATAATTCAAGAAAATGTGAGCACAATAAAGAGACCATTTCCTCCAGAGGATGCTGGATGTTGATGCCTAAAGCTCTCTCCTGTGAGAACGTGTACTGTGTGACTGTGACAACACGATGGAAATCAGTACGACTTTTTTCTATTTAAGGTTATATGTTAGGAACCATTATAAGGTATTGAATACATTTAGAATCTAACAGCTGTTCTTTCAAAACATTTTGCAACTTCCTATTTAAGAAACATCCAAATGTTTAAGTTAGGAATCTTAAAATCTAGACAGCTGTTCTTTCAAAATGTTCTTAAACTTTTCTGTATATATAAAACTTTTTTTCATACGAATAAATCTTTTTAACTGTACGATTGCTTTTTCTAATCACTGGTGATATTCTGCTTATAAAAACTGTTTTGATAAAGCCTGGAAACTTTGTCCTGATTGTTCAGGTTGTAGTGAAAAAGCTGTTGGTATGTGCTCTGAGAGCTTTGTAGTCATTTTCAATGTTTAACTTCATTGAACCTGCTCTCAGACTGCAAACATGACAGAACCTTAAAGAGGAATACTGCATAATGAGGTCACGTCGTGTTAGGCTTGGGTGGGATTTATTTTTTCATTCTTTCCTCTCATTTCACCTGGTGGGGATGTTTGATGGTATGTGTGTAAAAAATACTAATTTAAAAAAAACCTAGAAGTCATCATGTGTGACATCATGTATGACATGCTAACAGTGTATTGCATCAAACATGTCAGTCACAGTACTTTAACAAAGACTTGCTTGGTTTACATATTTATGGCCCATGAATAATGAGTGGAAAAGAAACAGGATCTTTGCTGGAAGAGCCAATGATGATCAAATCAAGAATTTCTAAACTTTATCATATAATATTGTCTTATTTCAGTCATAGATTCCATTTTATTTTTACTGTTTTACTTATTCACCCATCTAGATAATCATTTTCCTATCTATGCATCATTTTCACCATCACCTACATGTGGTGGAGTCTGTAATAGTATTAGCACCTAAACGTTAGTCAAAGGTTACATATGGACCAGAGTTTCCATTCATTTATTTGTGGTGGGCCACCAAAATAACAGCATTGCCTACCAAATATTAATTTTCTATTTCTGAATATGTGAAAGTTTGCGTTGCGCTCTGTGAAAACACAGCATAGTGTGTGTGTGCAGGGAAAAGAGAACTACTAACTAAGCAGGTTTCTCAATACTTGTATTAGTCTGCTGTACCATACTATTCCTACTATCATCATCCATTTTGCATTGTAGCCCTGACAGAGAACTCTCCTGTTAATGACAACAACTGGATGGACCGTTGGCTCATGTGGAAGTTAGGCTTCAAGCACCACTTAAAAGGACTCAGTAAAGCAGAGAGCTGATTGGTGCATTTTACCCTGTGACAACATCATATTTGAAGGTCGGATGGTCTCTGGAAACAGACGGAGTGAGAGGCTCTGGCTGCCACTCCTCAATCAGGTCCTCCTTTTCCTGTAACATAAAACCAAATGACAGCTGTTTGGAGACACATACAAATAAGGACTACTGGCGGGTTTTACCACGTTGAGCTGAGTTTACCTTCTCTGTCAATTTATAGGTTTCATGAAGTTTGTAGGTCTTAGAGAACAGAAGTCTAATGATCCACAGGATGAGGATCCCCTCAAGAATCAGGTGATAGGCAGGAGCCTGAGAAAGACAAGGAAATGAGGATTACTCTGGTGTCAGATGAGTCTGGAATAATTCATCATGTCTTGACATCAATAGCATTTATTATTGATCTTTTTGGTTGTTTTTATTATTTCACCCAATCTGCAGCTGACTTTTTAAAGTAGTGTACAACATAAGACTAGACCAGTTGGACTAGAGGACATGGAACAGAGTCTAGAGCACAGTTAAACCATTTAACTCCAAAAGGAGCTAACTGAACAGGAAGACACACACAGCAAAATTCAAACTATTCATAGGCCACTCAGATTCTGCAGTACTTCCTTCAGGTATATTGTCCAGCATGATCTCATTCTAATGTATTCTACCAGTGGAATGTGGAGATCTTGATGTACATTCATTTTAATTCAGCCGCACTCACTGTGTGGTAGGGCTGGGACATTAAATGTATCACAACCAACATTTAGATCGGCTCACTGACCTGACCTTGCTCATGCTGGTTATTTGATTATATTTTGCTGAATATGTGCACTGATGAACTGTCCTTAAAAAAATACATCATGTTCAGTCACATGCCTTCACCCTGTTAGTCTGCATTCACTCATAGTGAAGGCACTGACAAAGTGGTATGAATGACAAGAGCAGAAATACTGAGCCAACAAGTAGGTCTCAGCCAGAGGCAGTGTTCCTCTTTATACATTCAGCAGCAACAGCAGCCTAAAACCTAAAACAAAAAACTTGTGTTGCATTTTGGCTATTCGTTTACAAGACAAAGGCGTTTTTTTGGGACCTGAAAACATAAAATTTTACGTGTCATTTTTTTTATAAACGCCACCCTGTTGTCGTCGTGTCAACGGGCAAAATGCAACTTCTCTAAAAACGATGATGTCACAGCCCAGCTTCGTGCATGCTTATTGTGGTTCCTGCTTTGTTCGCGTATGCAGACAGCATCCTGTTGACAGATCAACAACAAAAAAATAGTGTCGGACTGTCTGGTTTTGTTTGTGCTGCAGACTCAGTTGAGTTTATTAATGCTCCTCCAACCTGCATCACTACTGTGCTCTTATTCTATGGTGTTGATTTTGAAAGGTTACACCGCCATCTACTGCCCTGGCATGGATACTACAGCATTTTCAGATGTTTTTGCTGAACCATGTGTACAGGGATCGTTTTGAAAACACTGCCTTGTGGATGCAGAACTTTTTTAAATGCAAAGGAAAACCATACCAACCATTTTTCAGCAAAACCACTAATCTGTTCATTCGTTTTTCAAAATAAAAACAAAAATAGAAAAACAAGAACCCACTCCTTTTTTCAATATTTGTTTCCAAAACCAAAATGAAAAAGCAGATAAGGACTCGTTTTCTGATTTCCAATTTTGTGCTCAAATCAAAAATGGAAAAAACAGATAACAAGTACAAACATTCCATTTTGTTTTTTTTACATTGGACACAAGTAGCGTGAACCGGAAGTGACCGCAGTAAGGGTGTGGAAGGCCGTGAAAACTAACATAATGCTGTTTCAGTCATCAGCTAACGTTAGCTAGCCAATCAATGCTGTGATTGTTGAAGGAGTTTCCCCACAATGCTACAGGTTCATTAGGCTTACAATCAGTTACATTAACTAACGTGAACATGGAGCCGTCTAAGAAGTGAAAAGTTTTTTCTCAAAACCTCCGGAGCCAAACCAAAGAACAGGTGAGGAAGAAGGGAGAGGGACAGATGTGGGGGAAGATGGGAGAGGAGAAGATGGGAGAGAAATAAGAGGGGCAGAAGGTGGAGGGGACAGTGAGAGCTTGAGACCGACCACTAGCTAAAGCATCGTTGACGCAGGTAAAGCTGAACCAGTCGTTGGGGCAAACATCATGTCTGGGACCCAGAGCGGTCGAGGAAGCAATAAGTCAATAAGTCATGTACACTGTGTTCATGATGTACTAAGTGTGTACTTTGTACAACCGAGTAGTTTTGACAGTCATGTGACTGTATTATACTTGTACAATTTGACACAATGGTTCATGTGGAATAGAGATTATTTATTTATTTATTATACAAAGGTTTGAATGACTTATTTTCCAGATAACCTCAATTAACCAAAGAATTTCTTTTATTTACTTTAACTTCTTCCAGTGAAGTAAAGTGTGGTAGTGTGTATTAACTGCATTTATTGAGTCATCCTCTCCTTGTGATCACTTTTTTAAAAGTGTTTTACATGGAAATAAATAACACAACAGAAAAACAAACATACGGGCCACCGGGCCTAAAAAGATTTCAAGGGGAAACACTGATGGGACTTTAGCTACAAGTCTGCAGCATTATTATCTTCACCAAGGGGATAGTATTTTTGCCGGTGCAGATTTGTTTGTCTGTAAGCAGGATTATTCAAAAAGGTATGAACATTTTGATTCAAAGTTTTGGAGATAAGAGGAGGTAAGTTGGAGGTAAGTCCCAAGGAACAATCCATTAGGTTTGGGTGGTGATCCGTATCGTCACCTGGATCCAGATTTTTTCAAAGGATTTACTACCATTGTGAGGTTGGGGCAATTACACGTTTTTATCTTCTAACTTCCTGGATAATGTCTACAATGATTGGACATAAATGATACGATGACATCATCATAAGAGCTATCACACATCAGAGTCTGATCTGGATCTGGTGATCCAGGATGTTTACATTTATAAGACTCAGTACTGTGACATAACCCATGATAGTACGGACTTTAACGAAGACCACATTGTAGCTGAAACTGTGCTGATTCACTTATGTGTCAAATTTGACGTAAAGGTTACGGAGCTAAGTCATAAGTTTTGGTTTATCCTGCTAACAGACTGACAGACGAAAAACGACATGCAAGTTACTCACGTTACACTTTACTTTGCTATTAATCTTGGCTTCAGTGTTCGTTCAACTATTTTTGATTAAAAATTTTGATTAAGCAAGAAGTTGACTGGTCCTTCCGTGAACAGGGACACTCCAGAACACACAACAGGCGACAGGGTTGCCAGACGGCTTCCCGTAGCCATCGATACTTCCTGTCTGAGAAGTCAACATATAACAGCCGAGGCAAAAAAAACATAACTGTGTAGCACAACATGCGCTGAATCTACTTAGAAATAATTCAACACGAAAAAAGTTTTAAAGAGAGAGTGTTACCTCGTAAAATGCCTGTACCATTTCCACCAATACCCACTGCTGTCCGGACGCCATGTTTGGTTTCCGCCTAAGTTGCCAGATCTCGCGAGAGAAAGAAGCTCAAATCACGTATCACAGCTCTAGTACAGACAAGCCTGTTCACTCCCTATTAACTCTACTGTACCGACATCCAATGCACTTCACCAAAGAGTCCTAAATGAATGGGAGACAATGGAGCTAAACGGATAAGATAATTATTTTCACCTACTTCTTAACAAAAAAGCCCAAATTTTATTTTAGTTTGTGTAAATATAGTATCAATTATATATCGATATCTGAAGTGGAATGAAAAAATATGACTGTCCTTTCATATTTCTTACATGGAAGGTGATTTTGCCCACAAATGCTAGAAATCTGTGAATGTATAGTATTTAACAGTTAAGGATTTACATCAAGACACATTTCATCACAGGAGTTTTTTAAATGAATTATATCAATATATATTGTATACATTATATGAATATGAATTATATGTATTGTTTCTACCCATTATATCAAAAACATAATGACATTTTCCCCCATAAACATCACATTTTGGGGCTTCAGCTCCATTGACTCCAATTCATTTTGGACTCCCTCGCAAGCACCCCCCACACAATGCAGACGCTTTGAGAGTTTACTATGTCGTGGAATATCTCTGGCACAATGGAGTTAAAAGAGAGTGAACAGACTGTAGGTCTGTGATTGAGTCTTCCTCTATAGCAAACTATGTCAGTGCATAACCGCCATCCTTTTGGTCTGGAATGATTGCTGTAATCAATCAATCAATCAATCAAAAGAACTATATATATATATATATATCTATATATATTATCAGGTTATAAATGATGTCTTGTTTAACATGTATGCCCTAATGTTGTAATGATTGTCTGTATTATAAACTGTATCTTCATATTCTGACGATACAGTTTTATTATCCCTGTTAAGTAACTCAGGCAGCCCTGGGATTCACCAGCACAGCATAAACAAAGTTGTGGAATAGAGTGATAAGAATGCTCTTGAGATTAATACAAAGGAAATAGAGGAAATTGTATTTGGTTCACCATCTGACTCTCAAAAAGTTCCTGTTGTTATCCATAATGAAAAAATTAAACAGACACCCTCATACAAATACCTGGGAGTAATGATTGATTATCAGTTATCCTGGAAAGATCACATTGAAACAGTCTGCAAAAAGACAAAACAAAGAATCTATTGTCTTCGCCGTCTTCGGTCCTTCGGGGTGAGTCGACAGATTCCGTCTCGACGTAAGTACGTCTCCTCTCTCCCCTTACTACCCCCTTGTCTCATGTCCCCAACTAATGGATTCAAAATAAATCCCTCCCTTTGTTCATATTGTTCCTGCAAACATTTCTAATTTAGATTTTTATCAGTGCTTTAACTCATTTTATTGAGATTTGTTTTAACTAATATGATCTCTGATCTAAGGACTTTGCATATTTTTCTGCAAGTTAATTTACATGAACTCCCATATGTGCTGGCACTCAAACAAACATGCAAATCCAAATTCTGAATCCTATATAACAACATGAGTATTTCACATGTAAGGTCTTGTCCCCCACCTGAGATAAAAGTTTAAGATGCAGTATTCATCCCACAGGGGGAAATTCTTTCTCTGCATTTGACCCATCCCTGAGGAGCAGTGGGCTGCCTTTACATTACGGCACCAGGGAGCAAATTGGGGTTCAGTATCTTGCTCAAGGATAGACTTGCAGGGGATGGGGATCGAACTACCGACCTTTTCTTTCTGTGAGCAACCGCTCTACCTCCTGAGCCACAGTTTAAGTTTAAGTTAAAGTTAAAGTTATAAGTTTTGTAAAGTTGAAAGAGAATCTGTGCATACTATTACCCGTAATGCCTTGATTATTGCTGAGTTTTGAGGAGAACACTGATAAATCGTCTGCGTTTCTTGCTCCTAGTTCAGGTCCAAAATGCTACAGATGACCTGTCTCTGGATTCCAAATAACCATATTTATATGAACTGAAGGCCTAACTCCCCTGTTTCTTATGTTGATCTTCTAAGGACATACAGCCCAAAGCTAATGTTTGCATTTGGTTTGCTCCCATGATGGTTCCAGAGCCCGTCTCACTGGTTTACTCCATGTCCTTGTAGATTTACCCAATATGTCACAGCAGTGTTTAACTTCCCTAACTCTAGAGACATCTCTCCCATTTCGACCTGCACTGCAGGGCTCGGTGTTTTAATACCATAACATACACACAACTATAACATCTCCTTAAAGCTGTACTTTGGATTATATCTAGTTTCTCCAGCTGTATCATTCCTCATCCAAATATTATCCATCCATAATCTATAGTAGACTTAATTAATCAAATATATAATGTTTTCATTGATTTCCGATCTGCTCCCCATTCTTTACTCTTTACCAATGCATTTCTTTCTATTCGTTACTTTTTTTTCACTAATATATCATTTTAGCAATCTGTGTGAATTTAGAATCAAACCAAATTCCTAAGATTTTATCAACAATTAGCCTTTCTAATCTATTACCATATAATTTGAAATTAAATTCCTCTCATACGTTCCCTCATAGAAGGTATTCAATAATTCTTTGTCAATAGCTTTTTGGACTCTTAAGAACATAACTGCCCCATCATTAGGAAACAGAGACCTACCTGCGGTATATCAGTATATATGTCATTTATCATGATATAGAATATAATTGTTCGTATCATACTCCCCTGAGCGACCCATTCTCTACTGGGATTCTGGAAAGTTTCTATTTATTGCCACGAGTATTTTCCTGTTATGAAGAAAGTCTTTGATCCATCTATACATTTTATATTTCAGTTTATAGCTTCTTCATTTTATCTAACAACATTTCATATGCCTTCTCCACATCAGAGAAGACTGCTTTGTTAGTGTGTGCCTCTCTAGTATCCGACTCTGAATCTACTCTTGGATCTACTACCTTTCCTGCAGCTACTTTGATATGTTGATATAGAATTCTGTGGCTCTATAAGTATAATTGAATCTTTCAACCATCATTCTTTCCATTATCTTACCTAAATGGGTTGCTAAAGCTATCCTTTGTTGCAGTAACTGAATCTTTCCCTGGTTTCCTGAGAGAAGCAACAACTGCAAATTTCCAACTATTTGGAAGAATCCCCCCCCCCCCCCCCCCTCGTCTTTATTTACTGTAATAGCTATTATAGCTCCAATGTAATAATCAATGTATTGTCAGTAAGATGTGTGATAATGGCATGGCTTATTTCGTCTTTTCCCGGAGAAGTAATTTTTGCTTTTCTTATTGCTCTTTTAATTTCATTAAGGATAAACAAAGTTTAAAAACAGACAAACAAACAACGTGCCTAACTTAATGTGTGCGACAATGTGCCACTTGATCAATGTATAAATGTGAATTTATCCTCCAAAACTGTCAAATTGTCAATGCAGAGATCTGATTATTTAGCCGCTACACTTATTCATCACAGGGGAAACGACAGAAAGTATCATGTTTAGTATTAGTTTTTTGCAGTGGATTGTGTAGACCAATACATCCATCCATTTTACAAAGTCTTTAAGGATACCACCTTGTTTGAATGGTCTGATTGGAATATTATTTATTCATGCGGTTTCAGAGAAAGAGAGAGACACTGCTGGGTGAGCTGCAGAGAGAGAGAGAGAGAGAGCGGAGCACTGCGCGTACATTTCATCAGTTTGATGAAAGTTGGATTTATTTAAAGGAGAGAAACTCTGTAGGTATCTATAAATCAATGCAATTTACCCAATAAAGATGAATTAATTAACCGTAGTCTACAATATTGGGACGATTATTTTAAAGCTTTGTTGGCCATCATCTCCAGCAGATCGACTATATGCAGACTCACAGTCATTACAAGAGAAGCTGACGTCACGACCGACTCCGGAGGAGGTGAGGCTCCACAACCAGAGGTCTGCGGTCATGTTGACCGGCCTCTGTGTCTATGTACCTTATAAAAAGTAACTACATTTTAGAAACAAGCTAAAAAACCAACAAATAAAAAAACAAAACACAGCTGTGACCACCAATAGGCCTATTTGTAAACGACTTTAGAGAAAAGCACGCCCAAAGTCGGTTATAATAAGCAGTCACTACTGTTTCCGACAGATGGCGCCAACGATCCACACATATATGACCCCAAACTAGCAAGTAGAATCACAGACTGTACAAAGTGTTACAAAGGATGATGCACCAACACTAAATTCAGCCGCTGTCACTGCAGAATGAACGTAATACCCACATAACAAACACGATAGTGTTCAGTTATTACAATTATTATCACGTCCCATTATCAGTGTGAGAGTTTGCACACCTCTAATTGTTGCGGCTGTGGCTCAGTGGTGGAGCGGACGTCCCAGTGTCTGTTCCATTGGTGTGTGTGTGTTTGTGTTACTGCTCCTATGGGCCTTGCGCGATGACTGTATGAATGTTGGTGAATGCTGGCTTGTGTTGTTAAGCTTTGGGTGTCTGTCAGACTAGAAAGGTTCTATATTGTACAGTCCATTTATCATATCATGATGATGCATTGTGCTGTATTGTAATGTATTAATAGTAGTAATGATAGAACTGCACACCATCTGACTCACTCCTGTCCTTCTCATTTCTTTGTAGATATTTATACTTCTAACATGTCAGAATGAAGCCACAGTAAAATGTTCGCTTTTGCCACAGTCTTATAAAATATGAGTTACAAAGAAGTAATATGAAATCGACATATCCACACTTCCACTAATTGGTTTAGAGGCTGGTGATGTCACGGGAGGGTCCAGCCTCTGTGTGCTGTTGAGACCGTTCTGGTAACCCCTCTCATTTAACTGTAGATGCCATAGAGGCGCGTTCAATGACTTCATCTTAAGTTTTCAGGTGGACGAAGGTGTTATTTTCATGGATATATCACAATAATCACCAACAGACGGACCCAAGACCCAAGGCAGGATCTCTCATCAGTAAGGTAAACGTTTCTCTGCTAAGTCAGCCAGAATGATCTGATCAGAGATGAAGTGATCATTACATGAATAATACTCTAAATTCTTTAATAATTATTGTTTAGTTAAACGTAAAGGTTTTTTTAGTTTAAGATTGTCAGAAATGAAATGTTAGGAAAGTTGAAGATACATTTATTAAAGAAGCCTCCTAGAAAAACACAGGTTTAGTTTGACTGTTGTAGGCGGAGGTTTACTCTGATGTCAAAGCGCTGAGGATGTGTGGACCTACTAGAGGTGTTGGGCAAACTGTTAAATGCAATGAAGCCTCACTGCACTAAAGCTGCAGAGAATAACAAGCTGAGCTAGTTAACGAAAATAAAACTACACCATAGTTATTATTATTATTATTTTTACATGAAACCAACGTCATTCCATTTGTAGACTCAGAACACAACAGGCTGACTCTGGATCAGCACCTCTCCCTCCTCACACCTTGTTTCTATCGTTCCTCTGACGTCAGTGTGTTCATAAGCTTTGACGTTGTAATGTGGGAACAACAGGGACTACAAAGACCATGTGTTGTACTCTATTGGTCTAAACAACAGCTGTTTGAAGGGATTTGGGTCCAGACCTGCTACACCCCTACATGCCCTAAAAGCAACAACACATTGTATTACCTGACTTGTCATTAGGGTTAATGTTAATAAATAAGGAACAAATGTATGCTCTATGTAGACAGACATGGTTACAGCCCTTTCTCATGTTACATGTATGTTAAAAAATGATATTCAATAGGCAAATTAATAAAAACATTAACTTTCTCCAACCATGTTCCTTTGTCTACAGCTTTAAGTTCACAAGTCTTGGAAACAAATGTTTATGTTTCTGAGTTGTTTTTCTAACTTGAGGAGGCGTTCACGTCAGTTTTATGACTCAGGAAATGATACATTCTGTGATAACTCGAACACATGAATGCATCACAAGATCTGTGACAGCATGCCCATCAGTAGCTTCTGTCAGGATCCTTTAATAAGGGCGTAGTGGAAAATTTGAAAATGCTACGTTTTCAAACATGAACTTTCATGTGATTGGTTCTGCTTAACAATTGTAGTTCGAAACACCTCAAACAGATTGTGTCTCTTGAATATCTGAAATAATACTTTGGAGCTTTTGAAATGTTATATGAATATACTATCTGAAGTTGGTGCTTTAAAAAAAATTATTATTAGAAATTGCTCCTGTTTTCAAGCACTGAATGAATTCAGTGCAGCAACAGAAAATGGTTGTACTGAAGTGGCTGTTAATGTTTGGAAATGGCCCTTTTCCACTGCATAGTTCCAGGTCACCTCGTCTCACCAGTGAGCCAAGCAGGCACTAAAAGGTCACATTAAACGTTACAGACCACTGATTGGTCAATGCCCAGCTCACATGGAGTATCCTGCACAGCACAAATCAATGGCCGCCACACTCAAACAGCTAAGCTACTTTAGCAACTGTATTTTTTATTTATTGCAGCCGTTATATTGAGGAGGTGCAGACGTTCCTGTCTTAAACAGCTGATGAGAGGATCGTGAGAGGTGGACCAGAGGTGTGTGTTGCACTAAAGACTACATCACGGCTATTTAGCGTGGCCCCAATCTACCCTAATGAGGAACCACCGGCAATGGAAAATGACCAGCAGAAAACCAAACCAAGTAGAGCAGAGCAGAGCAGAGCAGAGTAGAGTAGAGGAGACTAGAGTAGAGTAGAGTAGAGTAGAGGAGAGCAGAGAAGACTAGAGTAGAGTAGAGTAGAGTAGAGCAGAGTAGAGGAGACTAGAGTAGAGTAGAGTAGAGGAGACTAGAGTAGAGGAGAGCAGAGGAGACTAGAGTAGAGTAGAGTAGAGGAGAGCAGAGAAGACTAGAGTAGAGTAGAGTAGAGTAGAGCAGAGTAGAGGAGACTAGAGTAGAGTAGAGTAGAGGAGACTAGAGTAGAGCAGAGTAGAGGAGACTAGAGTAGAGGAGAGCAGAGGAGACTAGAGTAGAGTAGAGGAGAGTAGAGTAGAGTAGAGTAGAGGAGAGCAGAGGAGACTAGAGTAGAGTAGAGCAGAGCAGAGTAGAGGAGACTAGAGTAGAGTAGAGGAGAGCAGAGGAGACTAGAGTAGAGTAGAGGAGAGTAGAGTAGAGTAGAGTAGAGGAGAGCAGAGGAGACTAGAGTAGAGTAGAGGAGAGTAGAGTAGAGCCAAGTAGAGTAGAGTAGAGCAGAGCAGAGTAGAGGAGACTAGAGTAGAGTAGAGCAGAGCAGAGCAGAGGAGACTAGAGTAGAGTAGAGGAGAGCAGAGGAGACTAGAGTAGAGTAGAGTAGAGTAGAGTAGAGTAGAGTAGAGCCAAGTACAGTAGAGTAGAGTAGAGTAGAGTAGAGCAGAGGAGACTAGAGTAGAGTAGAGGAGAGCAGAGGAGACTAGAGTAGAGGAGACTAGAGTAGAGGAGACTAGAGTAGAGGAGACTAGAGTAGAGTAGAGTAGAGGAGACTAGAGTAGAGGAGAGCAGAGGAGACTAGAGTAGAGTAGAGTAGAGGAGAGCAGAGAAGACTAGAGTAGAGTAGAGTAGAGTAGAGCAGAGTAGAGGAGACTAGAGTAGAGTAGAGTAGAGGAGACTAGAGTAGAGGAGAGCAGAGGAGACTAGAGTAGAGTAGAGGAGAGTAGAGTAGAGTAGAGTAGAGGAGAGCAGAGGAGACTAGAGTAGAGTAGAGCAGAGCAGAGTAGAGGAGACTAGAGTAGAGTAGAGGAGAGCAGAGGAGACTAGAGTAGAGTAGAGTAGAGGAGAGTAGAGTAGAGTAGAGTAGAGGAGAGCAGAGGAGACTAGAGTAGAGTAGAGGAGAGTAGAGTAGAGCCAAGTAGAGTAGAGTAGAGCAGAGCAGAGTAGAGGAGACTAGAGTAGAGTAGAGCAGAGCAGAGCAGAGGAGACTAGAGTAGAGTAGAGGAGAGCAGAGGAGACTAGAGTAGAGTAGAGTAGAGTAGAGTAGAGTAGAGTAGAGTAGAGTAGAGTAGAGCCAAGTACAGTAGAGTAGAGTAGAGTAGAGTAGAGCAGAGTAGAGCAGAGTAGAGCCAAGTAGAGTAGAGTAGAGTAGAGTAGAGTAGAGTAGAGTAGAGCCAAGTAGAGTAGAGTAGAGTAGAGTAGAGTAGAGTAGAGTAGAGTAGAGTAGAGCCAAGTAGAGGAGAGTAGAGTAGAGGAGAGCAGAGCAGAGCAGAGCAGAGGAGAGCAGAGTAGAGTAGAGTAGAGTAGAGTAGAGTAGAGTAGAGTAGAGTAGAGTAGAGCCAAGTAGAGTAGAGTAGAGTAGAGCCAAGTAGAGTAGAGTAGAGTAGAGTAGAGTAGAGTAGAGTAGAGTAGAGTAGAGTAGAGCCAAGTAGAGTAGAGTAGAGTAGAGCAGAGCAGAGCAGAGGAGAGCAGAGTAGAGCAGAGTAGAGTAGAGTAGAGCAGAGCAGAGTAGAGCAGATGTTATGTCCTTAGAACTAATGAATACCTTCCAAAGGATGAGAGTGTGCAGCTGAGCAGTAAACAGTGGACTGACTGTATTTACATTAATAATAAGAATAGCTAGGATTTATGTAGCACCTTTCACGGACACTTTACATAGTTAGATAAGACATTGGCAATAATAAGTGGGAACAGTGTGAGGACAGCTTAAAGCTTTATTAGAGGAAATGGAATCAAGTTGTTACAAGTAGAAGATACAGGATATGTTAGATGAAAATTCCAGACATCATCAAGGCTCATCAAGGTGTGTTGTGTCTGAATCTAGATGAGTCTTAATGTTCTTCTGGGTCAGCAGTGACTTTCTCCTCACCTCTCCCATGATGCCTTTTTAGCCCATGACCTCTGACCTTTGCTGAGGTGACAGAGGTCTGCAGTTCATTGCATGTTTTATGGATCTTCGGTGACTTCCTGAATGAACCTTTGTCGTGTTCTCGGAGGTATTTTGGAAGGTCAGCCTCTTGTGTGAAGGTTCACTTTAGTTCCAGGTCTTGTCCGTTTGTAGATGATGTGTCTCACTGTGGATCTGTGGCGTCTCAGAGCCTTAGAAACAGATCTGGAACCCTTCCCAGACTGATGGATTTAATCACCTTCCTCCTCATCTTCTTCCTCAATTGTTGCTTCACATCTTCATATTATTGTTTTACACTTTATATTTGCTTTTTCAATTTCGTTTTTCTTTTGAAGTTTACAACCTGATTATCGCTAGTGTAGTAAAATATTGTTTTCAATTTTATTATCGGTTTGAACTTTTACTTTGAATTATAACCAAAAATGTCCTCCATAAAAATAAATAAATCTTCATCCATGGCTGGTGTGCAGACTTTGTCTGGCCCTGAAGGACTTGAGTCTTTGGTGAGCAGACTGAGAGGCGTCTAGAATAGTGTATCACAGTTGTGCAGTCCAGCCTGATCTGCTTCTTTAGGGGTTGTGTGTCTGAAGTCCTTTCACACACCCAGCGTATTACTTGTTTGTGCACCAGTGCAGTTGTTTTGGGTTGGGAGGGTTTGAGTGTTGGCGGCTGCAGCTGTGCCCTTTCTTTGCTCAGTGAAACCAGAAGCCCTGCTGGTCCTGGTTCCACCTACACAGACACACTGTCAGCAGCCATACAGCCAAGCTTCCTCCATCAACCAACATTTTTGAAAGGCACTCTGCCAGACGACACAGGGTTAACCTCGTAGCTCAGGAGCACAGAGAGATTCATCTAGCAGCTGGAGTAATAAAGTGGCCATGTCTTAGACAGCTGCTGTTCCTTTACCACAGAGGAAGAAGGCCAGACACACTGACCAGTCCTAAAGATCTCCACAGATTTAGTAATGCTTTTATATTTGATATGTTGGATCAGAGTTTACCACGTTTTTTACTCAGAACTCTCTCTGTTCAGTGTACTTGTACACATGTAAAAACATGTACACATATTCTTTTCATGTATAAATACTCATCTTTGCAGGCCATGCCAGCATTTTGTTTAATAATTTATTTATCTTACATTTATGATGAGGTCTGCTTTTTTTCTGGTCTGTATTATACTCTCATGTCAAAATGCACAAGGACAAAATTGTTGGTTGCCGTAATAATTCCTGTTGTCCATACTGAGAGAAGTGATATCTTTTTTCAGAGAAAAACAAAAACCAATCTCACTAAAACCAATCAGTTGAATACTTGATAACAGTAGTAGTGTGTGCGGTTAATGCTGGTGTTCTGCCTTTTACTTTATAGATTTTGTATGCCTATCTTGGACTGATCCCCTGGTTTGATCGCTGCCTGCTTCAGTTTTCTTCCTTGGTATGTCACAATTTATATAATTGAACTATGTCTGCATATGGCTCCTTGTTTTTCCTGTCTTTAGCACAAACATTACATTAAATTCACTGCAAGATGGAAAGTAAGATGAGACATGATATGTTCACAGAGACACTTTCTGAACCCCCAAAACTGCCCAATTCAGATCCACTTCTGATGTGAATCTACTCAGTGTGGGCCCTGGGGCCATTACCCATGAGGACCTCAGCCACACAGGAAATATTCCATCTAATAAATGCTGTCCTCGTGTGAGGTCATTTTCATACTTGTCTTGATCATGAGTAAATACCAGATGACTTTAATGGACTGTGCATATGAACGTCTGGTCAGACAGCGTGTTTTTAATAATTTAATAAACAATGTGAGTTCCATGACAGACGTTCTGCAATCAGACGAACTCACTACAGAAGACGGCTGGCTCTAATGAGATCCTACCACGACCTGTTTGCCTGCCTGTTTATAGAATCCATGATCTCCTTGAATGAATGAATGAATGAATGAATGAATGAATGAATGGATTCAGAGTGAATGGCTGCATGGCTCTGTACTATCTAGTGTACATAGCTTGCAAAAAATTCAATATATAAACAGTTGCTAGCTTTTGCTCAAGAATACATTTTAGTATATATGTTTTATGTATAATAGGGTTATAAATATATATATATGTATATATATATATATACATATATATATATATATATATATATATTCATATTTGTTGAATATGTTTTTACATATGTGAAGCACTCAGTACATGTGATGTCACTTCTTTCTTGTAAAGCACTTTAAGCTTCTTTTCTTGTATGAAAGGTGCTATATAAATAAAGTTTATTATTATTATAATATTATTATTATTATTATTAAAATGATATGCTTACTATGTTTGGCATGGATGGGGTTTTCACTGCTCCAGAGTTCACTTGCAAGTGGCCCGAGACCACCCCTTCCAAGCGGACCAGAGTCTGGTTGTTTGGTCCGCACCAGAGGTCTCGGACTGAGTTCACACCAACCCAAAGGGGTAAACGCTCCAGGGTTCGGTACAACCGGACTAAACAAGGCTGGTGTGAACACGACCATAGACTGAGAATTACACACACCTGTCACACACACCAGAGGCTGTTTTTCCACCAGCTGGCTACAGTGACACAACTGTACGCGCAACATGATGCCAAGAGTATAGCTGGTTTGTCTCCACTGACCAGACTCTACTGCTGGCTCTGAGACACATTAGCTGTGCATGCAGAGCCTGCATGTCACTCTCTACTAACAAACTCTCCTAGAAGCCTTCGATCAGAGTGAACTATGGCAGCGCTGTCTCGTGGATAAGTCATTGAAAATGAGAACCTCGGTTGAAGATGAAACATGACATGTTTGAGTTCATCCTACAATGTGACTACTGCACATGTGCAGATTGCGTTGTCAGCATTAATGACGCAATGAAGCAGAAACAATTCTCTCTAACCAATCAGTGGTCTGCAGTATTTCACGTGACCTTTTAGTGCCTGCTCAGCCTGCTTGAACCGCAATGGAGGTGGTACTAAAAACGTAGTTCTAGGTATCAGGTACTTTTCCCCCAATCGAAAACCAAAAAAGGTGAGTAGAGTCAAGTACTACGCAGTGTAAATGGGGCTTATGTCAAACTATTGATGGTATTTCCTGTTACCACTTGATGGTGCTTTGACAAGAGTTGAATTCTGACATGACGATGTCTTCAGGTCAGGACTCTTCTCCAACATGTGAAGTTTGGGACAGAACGGATCATGGATAGTGGAGTTATGACAACATCTTCTCTCACGTCAAATCATCCAAATTTGCCATGACGCCACGCTGGATAAGTCTCAAAATCTAGTCAGCTCCTCCCTTCCACAGGGCCCACCTTTCCACTTATCCTGCAACACACACACACACACACACACACACACACACACACACACACACACACACACACACACACACACACACACACACACACACACACACACACACACACACACACACACACACCTCTATGAACAGCACTCAGCCATTCGCAAAATTACAAAATGATAAGAAGACGTTTTTATTTCCAGTGAAATTCCCGATGAACATGTGATATACTGTATGTGAGGTCATCCTCACTGCAGCTGTTTAGTTCACTTTGTTCTGCTGGGGTCTTGACTGTCCTGTTACTCAGATGACCAGAGGAGAAATACGCAGGGCCTGGAGTTTAGGACAAAGCCACACAAGGACTGTTTCCTCCAGCTCCCTTAATACTTCACTTCTGAGATGTTAGTTAGTCACAGTTATTTCCTCTTAGAATAACACTGTCACTGATATTATAGAACTATGGTGATTTTAGGTTTGTGAAACAATCTTATTAGACATAGGAAGCAGTAGAGTGAAAGAGGATAAGTTTTGGCTCAAATAACAAGACTCAAGAATGAGACTCAGACACAGAGGAAGCTTTAAACAGTATTAGAGATGTAATGTATGATAGGCTATCGACCAGGTAAGTGGTGGAGGGTGGGGTGGTTATGGTGCAGGGAGTTTCTACTGATGTTAAATACTGCAGGAGCCTGATTAGTGGATGAGTATCAGGTGTGTCTGCTTCAAGGGGGTACACCCAGGGTGGGCTCACCCCGGTAGAGCAGCCTCCTAGAGTGAAAATCATAGTGGCACAGGTGATATAACGAAATTAAAGTCAGTTGGCTACAGGTGTTATTTCTTTTATGCCATACAATCTGCTGGTTGAACTTATTTAACACTCACAGCACAAAGTTTTGGACTTGAACTTGACTTGTTCATATCCAAGACTTGAGACTCACCTGTATTGAATTCATTTTGCCTTTGACACAAACATACAATATGCATATTTTGCATTTTTATAGTATGTTTTTCACAGAATGTTTAATTTGTCATTTTCTTAACTTTTTACTGAATGAATGATTGTTTTTTTTTGCTCTGTTTTTAAAGTTTTGTGAAAGTGAAAACTTCAGATGCAGACAGTTAAATTTCATCTACCTCTCATCCTTTCCTGCCTGAAGGTGCAGTGCTGACTGATATGGCTGTGTCACTGCACTGCGACAGAGCAGTCCGATTGGCTGTGGCCTTCTGTTTGTTAACTTGCATCACTTCCTCCCTCAACCTGGAGGATCCCAACGTCTGCAGCCACTGGGAGAGGTCAGTCACAATGCAGTGATCATTTTTAAAGTGATATTCTCTTTTCACACAACTTAACACAATTCCTGTTGGTCTTAATGACATGTTTGTGACATACCTTGGTTGACATACCTCAAGGATGGAGCACCACAGCAGCCTTGTTCAGAGCAGTAGCTCTGAGTGCTTAGAGTGGCACAACAACAGCTGTAACCCAAAACAGTTTTTTGCATTTCTTTTCGTAATATCTCTAAGTCAGCTATTGTCAGATTGTCTTGCTGACCGCAATGGCTGTGTTTCGAACGATCCACTGCCAGTGACTCCAATGTGTATACAATAGGTTTATTTAGCAGTTATCAAGAGCTAGGCTTATGGCTTTTAAATAAATGCAAGTAATTTGATATAATATCGTGAGAAGGACAGGCGATTAGTCAGCAATATTGTGGGCGCTGAATTGTACCATCATGATGAAGAGAGAGCTGAGCCAGAAGGCAAAGCTCTCGATTTACCATTCGATCTACGTTCCAACCCTCACCTATGATCAAGAGCTCTGGGTACTGACTGATAGAACAAGATCGCAGATACAAGCGGCCAAGTGTGGCAGTGAAGCTACCAGTGTGTGGGTTCTCTCAGTGACGGCTCCTTAATGACATTTGGTAACAGTCTTTATTTGAACATAAATTAAAAAAATTAACACAAGACAAGCTTTTCAGCTTCACCAAAAATACACAAATACACAGACGCTCTCCAGCGTCGAGCCAGACGAGACTTGCGTCGCCAGTCTCATCCAAAGCAGAATCCATGGTCATCCCTGAAGACAGATAGTTGGTCGGTGGATCCCGGACATGGGGTCTCTACTCTCATCTTCATCAGATTTCACCAGCATGAGCAAACAGAATTACTGAATGGTACACCTTCTGATGCTTTCCACTTCCAGTCTGTGCCAGTCAGATGTTGTTTACCCTGCTGAGACTCTCAGGCTGACATCACTGTAATAATTTATGAAGGTCTCTTACTGAGGCTGGAACACCATGCCTCTCCAGCGTTTCCTGTATCAGCATGTGGGGCATTGAGCCATAGGTGTTAGCCACATCTAACCCTACCACCGACAGATTACTCTTGTTGTCCCTGGCCTCTCTGAGGTGCTGTGTGACCACACCTATCTAAACAGCCGGGCAATGCATGGATGATGCCTTTCTGCACTGAAGTGTCCATGTATCCATTCTTGAGTAAGGAATCAGCCAGCCACTTTACAATGCTAAGGAAAATCTTGCCTTTAACACTGACCATTTAGATAACTCTAAACTTGCTGATGTCCTTGGAGTCCTCCTCTTTAAGAATTCACACTCATTCTGCAAACTGACCGTCAAGATCTTCCAGTGATGATTTGGGAGCTTTGGACAGAGCTTGCACGTATTGTAGGATGTTCCCCACCAAGTGCTGACCTGGACCTTGCTTTACACCTCCTGGACTTCTTTCAGGATTGGCTACCACAGGTCAAATGCTTCAGCAGGCTCTGGTGGTCCTAGGTCTTGTTCTCTATTGGTGTCACTACCCTTAGTGAAGGTATTGGTCAACTTCCTCCTTTGAACAGTCAACTTCCTCCTTTGAACAGGCTTGGCATACACTGCGTCTCCCTGGTGAAGCCAAACAGGCTGTTGATGAAGGTGGCCTGCTTCCTACCTCCTGTCCTGATCAGCTCTCTGCAGGGTTAAGATCCTCCTCTTGAGCATGAGATGAAGCTCTGCCAGAGATGCCCGCTCCTCTTCAATAACCTCTTTGTGCTCTTTCTTCAGGGCTTTCAGTTCTTTCCTGGTTTGTAGATTTTGACTCCCCTCTGGTTCTTGGTGTATGGCTGCTTAGCTCCCTTTCTCTCCACAACTCCTTTGGCTGTTACTTCCAGCATCTTATCAACATCCTCATCAAACTTCTGTGTTGTGCTAGAGACTTGAGGCCATCTGTTCCTCCTCTTCTTGGACTGCTTGGCTGAAGAGTCTCTGGTCTCTGTGAGATGCTTCCAGGCCTGACTCCACCTCTGTCTCTCCAGGTGCTAGACC
Source organism: Chaunax sp. Z400 (assembly GCA_037577475.1). Classification (NCBI taxonomy): domain Eukaryota; kingdom Metazoa; phylum Chordata; class Actinopteri; order Lophiiformes; family Chaunacidae; genus Chaunax; species Chaunax sp. Z400. The sequence goes on from CM075199.1 coordinate 1,151,238, forward strand.
TATGCATTGTGGAACTTGAAATCCCTGCTTGCATATCATCCTTGACTGGTGGATCTTTCTTGCAGATCTTTCTGCACTAGCCCTTTCTACTCTCAATTGTTTGTCTGTTTTTTGTTGTTGTTGGGTTTTTTTGTGTGTTTTTTGCAGTTGTCTGTATGTATGTCTGTCTGGCTGGGGTGCTCATACCCCTCTCTCAGGATCCCCTGGGGTATACCACCTATTTTCAATCCATAGCTTGCTTTGGGTTCTACTTTGGGTTGCTAACCCTTGCCTTCCTGAATTCCATCTCCATGATCTGCCATATGTCTCTCCAGCTGTCACCAAACTCTTCTTGGTTGTCAGCCAGCCTGTTTATGGTAGTCACTGGTTTCTCCTGTCTGGCTGTTTTAGTGAAACATCTTCTGATGCTATGCTAGGGCACATCATTAGTGACGTTACCTGATGGTGTTTTGGGTCTTTTAAACATGAGACACCCTCTTCAGATGACCGACCCAGCTGAGGATGATCAAGCCTTAGTTTGTGCTAAGTTATATTTATGTAGTCATTGCCTTTTCTGAAATCCTAGTTCATTTACCAATTCAGGCAAAGTTCCTTGATGCTCAAGTCAGAAAAGTGGCCCTCCAGACATTAACCGAACCTGGACACGTAGCTGGTCCCTCCCTGCTTCTTGGTCTAGCAAACCTTTATGGAATCTGGTTGCGTTGTTCTTTTTAATCAAAGAAACTTACATGTATTCAGTTGATGATATGGAAAATATTTGTCCCTGCTAACTTGGCCATGGACAGTGATATTGACTATCAGAGTTAGGAGCTGTTGGTGAGGTTACTGTTTTGGCAAGTGCAGAGAAGCTAATATGGGAAAAAATATTATATGAATACAAACACAAAAACTTGGAAGTAGAAATTTGCCTTTGGTTTCACCATAAAAACCTCTTGTAAAAACACAGTACAGACTACTACCATACATTGTCACAGCATACACAGTCATAAAAAATACTGTACGTTACAGCATATACAGTATGTAGCGCATTTAATTAGCTAAAGCCTAATTTGCATGACTAAACAAGACATTTGTTGAAAAATTGAAATAGGCCTTTGAACAACAATTGTTAAAATATAAGTAAATGACTATGGAAGTTTGATGCTGGTATCTATCATTATAAAAACATTGTAAAAGCATAACATCCATTAAGTGAGATGCAGAAGAAGAAGAGATGAGGCAGATTCCTCAGCTATATTGCCTTTCACTGACTAATGTGAGGAAACAGCTGCATATACACTCACACCTCCCTCTGTGTTGTGTTAGAGGCTAAACATTCAGGGGAAGACAGGAGAAGGGTGACTTAGGACATGCACTGTTTACGAAATGGATCAAAATGAGACAAGATTTTGGGGGAAATTTGTGACACAAAGTAACTATGTAAATAGACTATTTTATAGTGAAAATAGAAAAAACCTCAATGTAAAGCCAAATAAATAAACATTTGTTTATTATTGATCATTAAGAATGTGTCTATGCTCATTCTTGCCTGTAAATATTTCAAATTTTATGCATGATCAGCTGAGCAGCTGTGCACTAAAAAAGTCAATTATTCTGAAGTAATTAAATGGAAACATGCTAATTGAATATGGTCTCTATTTTCTCTGTATTTAGAACCAAACTATTTTCAAAGAACTTTTTGGAAGTTGCAATTTAATAAAGAAAAAAGTTATCCTGAAAAAAATCTCAAAAAGAAAAAGGAAACATACGACAATTATTTATTGCAATGGATTTTAGATTTGTAGAGATATACATTTCACAGTTGTGTTATGAAACCTGAATTAAACTAGCCTTTAATGTTAAAATTTCATGACCTAGCATTGACTGATGATATGAGACATACCTATCATTGGATTGGAAACATTTCTGTTACAGTTAATAGATAGTGTATAGAGTTCAATGTTCTCAAGAAATGTTTTTGCCCATAATTAGGCCTAATTATGCTCCCAGTAAGAACCCAAAAATAAACGGCTCATTTCAGGTGCTTGGTTGGAGGTTATTTAATGGTGTGTTGGACTGAGCTCTGCCTGAGAGGGAAATAGTCAGGGGAAATTAAGTTTGTGTGGGCTAATGTTAGGTTTGGTTTGAACCTGACATAGAGCCATTGTTGTGAATTTCAAGTTGTTTATTTTATGTAATAATGTTGGTGATCAGTGAAATCCACAAGCATATATATTTGCGTAAGTATTAACAGATTCCCATTGGAACTGGTGAGTGTGTGGGATGTTTTATTTAGTACTTAAATGATGAGTTGATCAATTAAAAAATAATCATCAGCATTTTTCGTAATCAATAGCTTGTCATTTATCAAGTGTCAAACATTCTCTGATGTCAGTTTATTTAGTGTGAGGATTTGTTACATTCTTTATGTCTTTGGGTAAAATACTTGTTCTTTGCTGTCATAGTTTGTAATTTAGTTGAAACAGATGATAGCAAATATCGACATCATTTAATGGCTGATATGTTGGGCTATAGTACTGAAAGTCGTTATTTAATGAAGCTTTTAATATCTGCCATCATATTTTTTTTTTAATTAATTCATCACCTTAAAGAATAAAAAAATCCTCAAATAAAATCCTCAGTTAGAATTAATTAATTTCTTCTGACTACTGAGTGCCAATTGAACATATAACATCTTTTATTGTAACAAATTATGTATTTTACTATAATAGTGTGAGTCATGTTATAAAATTAGCTTGTTTAAAGAATAGGGGTATATAATAAGACTAGTTTAAAGAATAGGGGTATATAATTAGAGTAGTTTAAAGAATAGGGGTATATAATTAGAGTAGTTTAAAGAATAGGGGTACATAATTAGAGTAGTTTAAAGAATAGGGGTATATAATAAGAGTAGTTTATAGAATAAGGGTATATAATTAGAGTAGTTTAAAGAATAGGGGTATATAATAAGAGTAGTTTAAAGAATAGGGGTATATAATAAGAGTAGTTTATAGAATAAGGGTATATAATTAGAGTAGTTTAAAGAATAGGGGTATATAATAAGAGTAGTGTAAAGAATAGGGGTATATAATTAGAGTAGTTTATAGAATAGGGGTATATAATTAGAGTAGTTTATAGAATAGGGGTATATAATAAGAGTAGTTTATAGAATAAGGGTATATAATTAGAGTAGTTTAAAGAATAGGGGTATATAATAAGAGTAGTGTAAAGAATAGGGGTATATAATTAGAGTAGTTTATAGAATAGGGGTATATAATAAGAGTAGTGTAAAGAATAGGGGTATATAATTAGAGTAGTTTATAGAATAGGGGTATATAATTAGAGTAGTTTATAGAATAGGGGTATATAATAAGAGTAGTTTAATGAACAGGGGTATATAATAAGAGTGGTTTATAGAATAGGGGTATATAATTAGAGTAGTTTATAGAATAGGGGTGTATAATGAGAGTAGTTTAATGAATAAGGTTATATAATTAGAGTAGTTTATAGAATAGGGGTATATAATTAGAGTAGTTTATAGAATAGGGGTATATAATTAGAGTAGTTTAATGAATAAGGTTATATAATTAGAGTAGTTTATAGAATAGGGGTATATAATTAGAGTAGTTTATAGAATAGGGGTATATAATTAGAGTAGTTTATAGAATAGGGGTATATAATGAGAGTAGTTTAATGAATAAGGTTATATAATTAGAGTAGTTTATAGAATAGGGGTATATAATTAGAGTAGTTTAATGAATAAGGTTATATAATTAGAGTAGTTTATAGAATAGGGGTATATAATTAGA
>CM075199.1:1160025-1232525 GCA_037577475.1 Chaunax sp. Z400
AGAATGTTTGAACCTTTAGTCAAGTTATGCCTTACCATAAGAAAAGGATTCTGTGTGCGTCAACATGTTTCGTGCCTCTCTGTGTGATCGCCTGCTAAAGTGGCAGCCAACAAGAAGTTCTTGCACAACATTGCATTGTATGGTGATCAGTGTTATTCACTTTAGTCTGAAATGCATTTAGGACTCCTCAAAGTGCTTTTGAACACATTCATTTATTTACAGACACATTCATACACTGCCATGCAAGGGCCGACCTGCTCATCAGGAGCTTCCTATATGAAGTTCCCCACAATATGATTTATGAGTGTAATTACTACAAGAAGACTTTACCCCAAAGGTCAATGATTGAAATCATATTGTGGGGAACATCATATTTCTTGGGCATTAGGGTAAAGAGAGAAGCAGCCTCGTGGTGAGTTGGATCAGATGGCAGGGGAATGTTACCAGACAGACCTGGTTCACCCAAAGGTGTAGAGAGGGAGAGAATGTCTACCAGATGCCCCCGTCCATGAGGTCTTCATTCCTGGGGAAGGTTGGGGACATGGTATCTCAGACACAACGGTTTTGCTGAAAACAGATTTTCCTTTGCATTTAAAAAAAAGTTTTGTGGTCACATGACAACGTTTTGGAAACAATCCTCATTGTAGTATCCATGCCAGGGCAGTAGTTGGTGGTGTAACCTTTCAGGATCAACACCACAGAATAAGATCACAGCACTGGTTCAGCAAATCTACACTGGAGGAGAGTTAATGATCTCAGCAGAGTCTGAAGCACAAACAAAACCAGACAGTCTGACATTGTTGTTGTGTCATAACAGGCAGCGTGCAGCGGGGCTGTGATGTCATTGTTGTCAGAGGCGGGGGTTTTTTGCCCGTTAATACTGCAACGGTGACAATGGCATTTTCAAAAGTTTGTATAAAACCCTCAAATGGACACATTAAGGAGGCAAAAGTTTGAAGACTCAAGGCAGGTGAACAGGGCTTGGCTCAGTCTACTTTCAGCTGCAGAGGAGAACTGTTTACCCGGACTGAGGATGTTGTGGAAAAACCACTATGAGAAACTTCTGAACCCGACCAAAGAGTCTGAGGACTGAAGAGAAGCCTTGCCCACATGTCTTGCAGAGATTGTTGCAGTGTTTAAGAGGCACCCTGGTGCCTGGTTTTTACTTTTATTTATTTTTTATTTTTTAAATCTTTGTCTTGTTTTTGTTCTTTGGAGTTGACACACTCTATAAATATGAAAAGTCATAAAAAATTAAGTCATAAAAAAAAGAGGCACCCTGGTGGCAAGTTGTCAAATGTTTATGAGATTCACACTCATGATGCTCAAGGCTCTTTCTTGATGGTTCCTTTTCTCAAAAAGGGGATCGAGGGGTGTACTCATCAGGTTATTATACTGCTTAGCCTCCCTCGGAAAGAAGGAAATCTGGAAGACTCTGATTGACCTGCTGCATCTGCAGTCTGGCCCACAGGTTAATAAAACAATGGATATCACTAATGCATGAGGCAGATCTCCTCTGAATGGTTTGATCGGAGCAGGGTGTGACTGCATTGTGCCTTTACAGGCTGAGTAAAAAGTGAAACATGGTTCAGCTCAATAACACTGGTGAAGAAAAGGAGAAGCTGTGTCTGTTGCCGGTTGACCTCCACCCCTGTTTGTCAGTTGCCAGCAGGCAGTGACAGGTGTGAAGCCACAGGGACCCAAACAACAACTGTTGTTCAGCAGCAACAGTAAAAGAAAACACTATGTGAACACACAGGCCGCTGTTAGGATGGTGGAAGTAGTTTTGGGATCAATAAAAGACTTAATAAATCTGTGCTTCAGTGAAGATGGAGACCACAGTTTGACACATGCCATGATAGCCTTGGGAGTTCAGAGAGGAATTTATTTTGGTCGTACAAGGCTCTGTTGTATAAGCCTTCATCACATGCTGCTCACTGGGAAGGAGGCTTTAACAGAGACATGTTAAGATGGGAGTCAGACTGGAAAGAAAGTCAAACTGTGTCAAGGTTGAATTGAATATATAATACTGTCTGTTTGTATACTGTTTGTGAGACGGGTTATTTCAATGTGACGGTTCAGTGATGACAGATGTGGAGATTTAGCAGCACAACACTACAGTGTTGGGAACGTTGCCTGCAGTGGTTTGTGTGCGGTTTTATAAATCTGATTATTTTCTGGCACTATATATTCTCAGCTTATGGTTACAATTTGGTATGGATCCCACTCACAGGTTCTAAATGAGCCCACAGAGCTCTCACAGGTGAACCAATCCCAATAACAACTGTAGCAAATCTATAACACAATCCTCCATCACATCAGCAGTTCTTCCTCTTTTAAACATTTAAAAATAAATACAGTCTACTCACAAACACTGTGTTCTTATTGGCAATCTAATCATGAAACTGGTATGTTTCAGCCCTTATACTCTACATGAAGATGTTTTTTTCTTTTTCTTTTTTCTCATTCCTTTTGATGTCTTCCAGTTTTCTCATCAACGTTGTAGCAGCAGCTGTTTTCAGTGAAAAATCTGTGATAAACCAACTGACACAAAACAGCTGACATACAGGAGTTAGCAATTAGCTGGTGAACATAGTTGAACATTTAGCTGCTTAAGAGCCAGATATATATTTCCCCAATGAGCTGATGGACACCAACACCGATCTAAAAGGAAAGCTGAATAAATGAGGGGCTGGAGGAGTTCTGTCTCCTATGATGGGATGTACATGTTTCTCCACTTAGCATCATATATCACATTTTGGAGGCCTAATAATTTTGTTGATTATCTTCAGGTCAAACACAGACAGGTTAGCAAACCACACCAATGACTCCGTGTAAGAACACTTTCAACTCTGCTCTTATTGAAATCAACATTTTGTAGTAAATGAAATTCAATAGGCATCCATGGTAAAAGCCTTTCTTTAATATGCTGTCAGTCTCCTCAGACCTGTTCAGTGGTAGAAATCCCCATTAAAATCATCAACAGAACACCATCCATGATTTAAAGTTTCATTTACTTAATGTGTTAAAAGTTGTGGTTTTCAGCTTAAGGTTGGCCAAAACAACAAAACAGATGGACGGACAGTGTAAATTCATTTTATTTCTATTTTAACATAATCATTGTTTTCGACTGTAACGTGGACCTTTAAAAGTAAACAGGTTTGACTTCTGCTGCCACACCTTCAGTCTACACCTTTGGGGGCAGCAGTGGCTCAGAGACAGAGCCTCTTATCAGAAGGTCTGGTGGTGTAAAGCATAGAAAGCAGCTATAGAAGTACAGTCTATTTACCAAATATTGACTGAAAATTCTATTTTTGCCCTATATGTCTAATTACAGATGGAATTTTAAAAGTCTTTGTGACTGTACTCATCCATGTCTTCCTGTGTGCTTCATGTGCAGCTCATTGTGCAGAGAGCTGTGTTCATGGCCAATGTATGGCCCCCAACACCTGCCACTGTGAGCCGGGCTGGGGAGGATCCAACTGCTCCAGCGGTAAGTCCTCCAGCTGCTGCTGTCTGTGAGCAGTCCTTTCTTTGTGTGTGAGACTTTTCTGTGAAAGCACTGAAGCTAAGAGGAAAAACAGACGGTGGTATCGTCTTACTGACGACTGCACCGTCCCACACAAACACCAACAGGCACCAACAGACACGCCCCACCAGTTGTTCTGTACTTAGCAACATTTAAAATCTTACATCTGAAAACATGACATTAGTTATCTTGTTTTAAAAGAATTCACTTGTTTTTGCTTTATCTTGCCTAATTGTTACTAGACTGGAACCAACTTATTTTAAGATTTCTTGAGAAAGTAAAAATGTCTTCCTGCATGAACAGATGATTCCACTAGTATTCAAGTATTCAAATTCAGTGTTTTATTGTTGTACTTTGTTGCAGTGCAGGAAAAAATACACACAGCCATGTGTTTTTTATGTTTCAAGCACAGAGGAGAAAGAAATGTATATCTCCTGTGCTGATTATATTTCTAATACTACTACTACTACTACTACTTAGTAGTAGTAATGCTGGTAGTACTAATAGTGCTTTACCGGACCCACCCGGTAAACATAGCTCTGATGTGTTGATTACACACACTGTATAGATAGATAGATAGATAGATAGATAGATTGATAGAGAGATGATAGATAGAGACTTTATTAATCCCCACAGGGGAAATTTTGTTGTTATAGCAGCTCCAAAAAACAGACATTAGAAAAGTAGACGTGTATAAATAATTTTTTTACACACACACACACACACACACACACACACACACACACACACACACACACACACACACACACACACACACACATATACATATACTGTATATATATATATGTATATATATATACACACACACATACACATATACACACATATGTATAAAAAAAGAAAAATCTAATTGAAAATAGAGCACACATTGACATTTACATATTGGTATTAAATAGATAAATATGACGAAAGAGCCAATCTCCAGACACAAATATAAATATGAAATAAAGTGTCCCAAATGTAGATGTGCAATGAGTGGAGACACACATGGTGTGTAATAAGTGGATGAATGAATGAATGAATGGATGAAGAGTTGCAGAGTTTCTGATACAACACAGTTCAGATTGATTTGTTGTAGAGTCTGACTGCAGTCGGGACAAAGGAGCTGCTGTAGCTCTGTCTTACACTGTGGGTGTAGCAATCTGCTGCTGAAGGAGCTGCTCAAAGCTCCCACAGTCTCATGTAGGGGGTGAGAGGTGTTGTCCAGGATGGATGTCCATCCTCCTCTCACCCACCTCCTCCACAGAGTCCAGGGGACAGTCCATGACAGAGCTGGCCCTCCTGACCAGCCTGTTGAGTCTCTTCCTGTCCCTCTCTGTGCTTCCTCCACCCCAGCAGACCACAGCGCAGACGATCCATGATGCTACCACAGTGTCATAGGATGTTTTTAACAGAGTCCTGCACACTCCGAAGGACCTCAGTCTCCTGAGCATATGGAGACAACGTTGGCCCTTCTTGTACAGGACATCTGTGATTTCCGACTAGTCCAGTTTATTGTTGAGGTGAACACCCAGGTATTTGTATGAGTTCACCTGTTCAATGTCCAAACCCTGGATGTTCACCGGTGTAAAAAGGGAGGTCCTCCTGCGGAGATCAATCACCAGCTCCTTTGTTTTGGTGGTGTTAATCTGGAGGTGATTGATCCCACACCAGTCCGCAAAGTCTGTGATCGTGTTATTGTACTCCAGATCGTTCTCCTCTGATGTGTATCCAACAATGGCTGAATCATCGGAGAACTTCTGGAGATGTTAGTGATCTGTGTTGTGTCTGAAGTCTGATGTGTATAATGTAATTAAGAAAGGGGAGAGCACTGCTTCCTGTGGAGCTCCTGTGCTGCAGGCCACCACATCAGACACACAGTCCTTCAGCCTCACGTACTGTGGTCTGTCAGTCAGGTAGTTGATGGTCCATGCAGTCAGGTTGTGGTCAACCCCTGCCTCCTCCAGCTTCCCTCTCAGCAGTGATGGCTGGATGGTGTTGAAAGCACTGGAGAAGTAAAAAAACATGACCCTCACAGTGCTTCCTGTGACTGTGTCATCCACTCCAATGCTTGGCTGATAGGCAAACTGAAGAGGATCCTGTTGGGAGCTCAGGGGACCCAGGCTCTTGAGAAGAACTCTCTCCATGGTCTTCATCAGGTGGAAGGTCAAGACCACAGGTCTGAAGTGGTTGGGCTCCCTGGGGAACACAGTTTTTGGTACAGGTACCACACAGGAAGTCTTCCACAGTACCGGGACCCTCTCCAGACTGAGGCTGAGGTTGTACAGATGCACAGCTGCCTTACATAGCTGGTCTGCACAGTCCATGAGCAGTCTGGAGGTGATACTGTCTAGACCTGCAGCCTTCCTTGGTCTGATCCTCCTGAATTCCCTCCTCACCTGATCTATTGTTATGAGAGTGGGGTTAGCAGTGGGGGGTGGCTCCAGTTGGTGGTTGCAGGGGGGGGGGAGGTTGGAGTGGGACTCAGTGGATAGGTGGGAGGAGGGGTGTGGTAAGGCTGCAGCTGAGGTGTTAGGTAGCCAGAGAGGGCCTGGCTGGGACACACTGGTCCGTACTCTGGTGAGTGGGGGAGGGAGATGAATCAAATCGATTAAAGAATTGATTTAATTCATTCAACCTTGATCACCAGATTCTGGACCTACTGCTGCTCCTGTTATGTCCTGAGATCTCTTTCAGTCCTCTCCAGACCTCTCTTGCATTGTTCTGTTGTTGCTCCTCCATCTCCCTCCTGTATGCCTGTATGTCTTCTTCTCATTCAGAGGGCCTTTATGTCTGGGGTGACCCATGGTTTATTGTTTGGAAAACACCGTACAGTTCTGGCTGGTACAGTGTTTTCCACACAGAAGTTGATGTAGTCAGTGATGCAGTGAGTCAGACCATCAATGTCCTCCCCATGTGGTGCACAGAGCACATCCAAGTCTGTAGATGTAAAACAGTCCCTTAGTTTCTCACTCTCCTCCTCTGTCCATATCCTGATGGTTTTCTTTGTTGTTGTGTGTTTCTTCACCATGGGCTTATAGACAGGGAGGAGGTGAACCAGGTTGTGATCTGAACGACCAAGTTGGGGGAGAGGGGATGGGTTGTATACCTCCTTGGTGTATGCATACAGTAGGTCCAGTGTTTTATGTTCCCTGGTGTGGCATGTGATGTAGGCCTACTGTGTAAATGTGGGGAGAGTGGAGGACAGGGAAGCATGATTAAAGTCCTCAGAGATGATTAAAAAAAAGGACTGTGGGTGAGCAGCCTGCGGCTCTGACACCACAGTGTGAATGAGTTCACAGGCAGCTGGAGCGTCGGCGCAGGGCGGGACATAAACTCCAAGTGTGATCACATGTGTGAACTCTCTCGGTAGGTAATATGGCCAAATGCTCACCGCCAGCAGCTCAACGTCCCTCGTACAGCGCTGTTCCTTCATGGTGATGTGTCCAGGGTAGCACCATGTACTGTTAATAAACAACACTATACCGCCTCCTTTCCCCTTCCTGCTCTCCAATCTGCTCTGACGAGCTGAAATCCATCCAATGAAATGAATGAGTCGGGGGTGAGCTCATTCAGCCACTCTGTGAAGCACATTATGCTGCACTCCTGATATTCCGCCTGCAGCCAGGTCAGCGCTGCATGTGTCCATCCATATCCTTATTGGGGAGAGATCGAACATTCCCCATGATGAATATGCAGGTATGCAGGTTTTATACTGTTTCTTCCTCATCCGGCGCTGGACTCCAGATCTGCATCCTGTCCTCTTCAACTCCAAGGGGATGTTGGATCGCTCCGTACGGAGTATCGGAGTTTTCCTTAGAGCTAACAGCTGTTCACTGGTGTAGGACAGCTGATCCATGGCTGAAAGGCTCACCTGGCGGAGCGGTAGAAGAGTCCAAAAACAAATGGCAAGAGGTGAGCCATCAGTCTCCCTACTTGCACATCCATAGTGCAGTGATAGTCATGGAGATGGTGAGGAAAAAGTAAATAAAACGAAAAATACACAATGACAATAAAACAAAGAAACGTGACCAGAGCTGCAGCAACAGGCAGCCACTCACCATCTTGCATCGGTTGGCGCTGATTGTGCTGAAGGATTGCGTTTACTATATGGAGCTAGAGAACACTCAGTAACTGTACATCCTCTTCCAGCCTATGTGAAATGAACACCGCACCATCAAAGTTTCATGTTAATCATCACCCTAGCCCTAGAAAACATCTCTAGAAGAAAGGCTAGCGCTAACACTACGGTTTTGGTTGCTATGTAACATAAGCTACATTCATAGGAGGTCATGTTAATTAGCTGCTTGTCATTAGCTGCATGTCCAGTGTTAAGATCCTTAACACAATTATCCTTTTTATGATGACCTGAACAGAATTCAGGGTAATCAATCATCAGTATAGGGAGACACAGATGGGATGGGATGATGATGGGATGTAGGTATGTCAGGAAAAGTTCTTCAGTGTTCTTGGAAAATCACAATGTGAAACCAAAACTAACTCGATCAAACATATAGAATGTAACAAAAACCCAAACCTTTGTTCTGACCTTGGTCCAGACTTTCAGGTGTCAAAGCGCCCTAAGTTGACCGTAGGTGTGAATGTGAGTGTGAATGGTTGTTGGTCTTTCTATGTGGTCCTGTGATGAACTGGCTCTTTTCTCTCGCCCAGTGCTTTTTGCCTTATTTAAAACTTGTATTTTGTGTTTTCACAGGTTGCCTTTGTTTTTTGTTAAATTTTGTTTTGAAGATCCAACACAGTTTACTGTGAGAAACACACAAATAAAAGACATCAGGAGCGGGTCCAATACTTTTTCACTGCACTGTAAATACAGTCTATTTATAAATTAACCCGAGGGCCAGAATTATAAAACTGCTTCTGTTTTTCAGTCAAAAAACAAAAAGGATGCTGGTCATTGGCCGTAAGGACCCATGAATTGTCGTATCATTAGACCCCTAATGAGGTGTAGCCTGTTTCCTTTGGAGAGAGGATTTTCAGGAGGGACATTAACCTTGAAGGAATCCCAAGACCTAGAACTAGAACTAGAACAAGAACTCTAGAATCATGGGCCGAGTTTTAGGGGTACAAGCCTCCAGAACTGAAAGTCCATTTTTCATCACAGGCAGTGTTAGTAGACAGGTGTGGGAGAAAAATCTTATTCAGGCCAAAAAGATTCAGACTTCTACCTCATTATTTCTTCAGAGTGAGGTTTTATTTCTGCAGCCACGTCGATAAAAGTGAGCCGGTCTCTGGAGAACAGCTGATGTAGTGTTAGAAAAGCACTCATACTCATACTGCCTGTCCTCAGAGCCTCAGACACACTCTGTGTGTGTCTGTGTCATCACTTGTTCATGCATTTTAGGATTTGTTTTTCATGATCATGGTGTCTTTTTATGATTAGTTGTGCTGGGGTGGTGGCTCCCTTTTCATTCTAACTTGATCTCCCATGTACCCTGGCAGGCCCCCTAAATCTAATGTGTGTACTTCTGGCTCTTTGTCTGACTCTTTGGTTTGGATTAATACAGGTATTTAGCCTGCAGTCGCTATCTGGGCTAAACACTAATACAGTTTATCTGTTCCCAAACTTCCCCTTCTCTGCCCATACCCTTCTTCTATACCCAAAAATGGATTAAGTGGGACAGTTGCAATTACCTCCAGATCTCTACAGAGCCAATCAAACACTCATCAACTGACTGAGCTGTCCATACATGTCACAAAAACTGTTCCCCATCCATATTTGGACAGTTATGTTTTACTAGTTTCAAATTCACCACATGGTAATCTGTCAGAGTTTAAGGCTATGGTCACACTGCAGGAAAAATGTGGCCCAGGTCTGATTTTGTGCTCATATGTGACTTTTTCATGGCAGTGTGAACAAAACACAAACCACATGGAAACTTGTGCCGTTATATTGTGCATGCTGGATAAGAGGCTCGGCCTGTGGACATCTAGATGACCATATTCAGTTACAGTGACGGTGAAGTGGAGGAAGATAGAGGATGAAGGTCATGTATTGGACACAATGAAAAATGAGATTGTAAATCCACACAAATTCAGAGCCGTGTTTGTCGTTAGCAAAGGGCTGCGAGGGCCTGGTCAGCACTGCTTGCAGCTTTAAATGGGGTCAGTAGTTAAATTCAACATACATGCAACATTTAACACACATGGAATCTGATCTTTTCCAGTTCCGATTTGAGCCACTTCCATATCTGGTCCTAAATCAGACACAGGTCAGCTTTTTGGCAATGTGACCTCAGTCTGAACCGTCAGATCACAATTCATGCGACTTTGACGTCATCTTCCATCTAATAACTGCAATTATTATTCATTATTATGGATATGTTTTCAATACTGTAATTAAAAACATAGTATGGCAGCATAGGCTTGAGCCGATGGCTGCCTCTAGTTAACAAATGAAAAACGTATGAAGAGATTATTTCCTATAGACTCACCAGAACTGATGGTCGACCCCCTGCAGAAGGACCGGATGACATCCTTTGTGATTGAAGTAATCAATGATTTTATTTAGGATCAATGACAGAAATATGATGCCATCAATCACCAGCAGACTGTGGGAAACCCCACCTCGTTCAGAAGCATGTATGACCTCCTGAAGTTCTCCTCTGGGCAGTTTAATGTAAATAGACATAAAGACATGGAGCACGGCTTTGCTAAATTCTCAGACAATCGAGAAAACTGAGGACTTTGCAATGGCAAACAAGTTAGCCAACGTGTGCTAACACACACCTGTTGTCAGCCAATACAAACCAATACCACCCAACTGTTACACACTTTTTCAGAGAGATTGGTGGCCTGAGCCGAGTACGACGCCGTGCTGCATGTGACGTCTTTCTTATTGTTCTTTTGTGCATGTGCATCAGTTCAGGGCAGTGAACTGTTCATACTGGAGTCTGATATAAGCCACATATGAAAAATAATGTGAACAGATAAAAATCTGAATTCTGCATTAAGGCTAGCAGTGTGAACGTAGCCTAAGACTGATCAGTTGTTCATCGTGATATCACTCAGCATCGTCTTCATCTATGTATGTTCTTTCCATCCAAAAGTGTTCTGATGCCTCGTGTCTCAATGTCTCATCCCTTATATAACACGAACTATCCACCTGAGTACTGCTGCCGTCAGGCTCCTGCCACAAGAGGTGCAAGGAAACTATTGTTTTTGAAGGGATTATTATTATTATTATTATTGTTGTTGTCCATAGTAAACACATTTTTAATTCAACATACATGCAACATTTAACACATACACATAGCATTGAACCCTTTCATCCGTTGAGGTCCTTCTACCTTGCTTTGCTCAGAAACAACAATTAGAGCAGCAGCTCTGTCCAGGCCCCAGGACCCCCGATCTCCTCCTTGCAGGCTCTTTAGTTTTAATGTTGCAGGAATATCTTCATCCAGGCCGAAAATATTCAGACTTCTACCACATTATTTAGTTCTTCAGTTAAAAAAACAAAGAGTCTTCAGAGTTTATTGAAGATTTAGGTTTTATTTCAGCAGACAAGTCAATAAAATCGAGCTGGTCTCCAGAGAACAGATGATTTGATATCAGAAAAGTTCTCATACTGTTAAGTTTTAACAAGAATTGGACCCAGAATTGCAGAACTCAGACACTGAGAACAAAGGAGCAGGGGTAACAAAGATTTATTCCACAGATTGTGTAATGGTAGGTTCTCCGGACAGATGTGGGCTGAGGGCAGGCAGGCAGGCAGATTGACTCACAAAGGCAGACAGAACTTCTGAGACACAGAGACACACAATCAGGCAAATGCAATTCACAAGAAAAATATCCCAAAACATCTCACAAAGCAGAGCAGACAGTCAGACGTTGTTACCACTGGGTTAACTGACGAATACTGGATGTGGAGCAGGGCTTCAATACAGCAGGCAACAGGTGGAGTTGATGAGCCGATAGATCGCAGGTGAGCTGATCAGGAGGAGGCGGGAGTGTGAGTGACAGCTGTCAGTCAGCCACACCTTGGAGACACACAAACAATTACACATGCACCAACAGGGGAGAGACAGACAGGCACATGAGGAAAGAGGAAAAACAGAAGAGGACGAGAGGGAGGAGAGGGAGGAATACTGCCGATCCTGACAGTACCTCATTCTGCCAGTGCTCAGAGCCTCACATACATCTGTGTGACGCTCCAAAGACCTGCAGTTATCTTCTATTTGATTACGTTTCATTATGTCATGTGATTGTAATTAACCAGTCTAAATATTCACAACGGTAAACTAATAATAATCTGCACTTAAGGTGGTTTGTTCTTTTATATAAAGTGAGTGAAGCAGTAAAGAGAAAAGTCTACTTTAAATCAGTCCAGGTTTAAACTGCTGATTGATGGAATAGTGATGATTTTACTGTGTTTCCATTTGCAACAATGAAGTATTATGAATTTCCCACTTTATGTAGAGAGGAGAATTTAAGAGTGAGGAGGTTAGAATGGGGATGGGTTGGTTGCATGTCTGACATGCCATTGGCCAGAGTTCTTGTTTTCTTATTTATTAAGCATAAACAATCATTCCCTGACTTTTTGCACAAATATAGTAGAAACAAGATTTCAGAGAATGTGGTAGAATAGTAACTTTATCCAGGAGCCTTTTACAGGGGGGTACTTCTGGAACAGCAGCCACTTATAGCTGCACAGAGGAAGGACGTTTGCTTTAGGCACACAGTAAAGTAAAGCAGGAAAGTAAAGCAGTAGATTGGTGAAGTAGTTCAAGTGCCCACGTCACTGAGACTTTAAAGTGGCACTCCACAAACTGTACATACTAGGAGCAGACAGTTGGTCATGGGGAACTCTGGTCAGACTACCACTATTTCTGAAAACAGTATTGGTATTCAGTGGTTCTATAGGTGTCTGAGGAAATAGTCCTTAATAATGTCATCAGCTTCTTCTGAGCTGCAGCTTTGAGACTTGAAAGGTATAACAGAGGCTTGTGTTGCAAACTGGGACATTGAGTTTTAAAGATGTGTCCATTACCAGGGAGGGAGGGCCTGACAAAGATATGCTATAGGTTGTATAGGTTTGAATGTCTCAGCCTGTGCTGCTTTCAAATACGTCTACACTAAATCTCTGTCAAGGTCCTGTTCGTCATTTCATCAGAGGAGTAGCTCTGTGTTCATCATACTTAGTACCAGACTTTCATTAGAATGAATCAGAATTACTAACCCTGTGTGGAGCCTTTTTCATGGCTTCAAACGGTTCTCATACAAAACATTAGAAGTTTAATGAACTTTAACTTAATATAACTTTCTTTAAGCAGCTGTGGGGAATTCCTCCTTCCTTGTATTTGTGTTCACACTTCAAAGGCTCTAAACAGCAACATATGTCTTCAAGCTAATGGCAGCTCTGTGCATTAGCCACAGCGGTAGCTTGAACTCATCAGCTGCTTCAGACTGTATTTTGTGTTTAGGCCATTCATAACCATTTTTGCAGCACACCTGCAGACCTCTCAGTGTCTGTGGGAGTTTATTTCTGACGTTTGTCTCCATGCAGGCCTGCATGCTGACAGGCATGAGGAGCCCACCGGGTGTCCCGCTGCTCTCTTCAGTGTCAGCTCAATAAAAGAGCTTATGGTTGGATCTGTGTCCCGGGGCCCCTCTGTGTGCTCTCCCACATCCTGCACTCATCTGTAGAGAAGTTTCTCTTCTCAATAGGAACTTAATGAAAGTATGAATGACCTGGAAGTCTGATGCTTAACCATGAAAATAAGAGATGATGATGTCAGCAGTGCTATGTGTATCCCTTACTTTTCTTTCAATTTTTTGTTCTATTGATGAGGTAATTTATTGAGCCAAATAGAATGGTGCCATCATACATACTGTAAAATAACAGAAGTTGGAATAAAATAACTAACGAAAGAGGAGAAGAAGAGGAGGAAATGGAGAAAGATGTGGGCGGGAGTAAAAAAGTATTTTTACAGTCTGTCCACTTTATTTAAATTTACATTTAAAAACAACCGAGGTTGACCAAAGTGCTGTACAATCAAATAAGATAAATAAAACACCATTAAACTAATTAAGTAAAATCACATAAGAACACATCTTAAAAACAAGAACACAACTTAAAAAACTACAACTTAGAAAATAAATAAAAGATAAACAGACAGCAACCACATAACTCTCAAACTGAGTTAAAAGACAATGAGTATAAATGAGTTTTAAGACGTGATTTAAAAACAGGCAGAGTTGGGGCTGTCCTAACATGGAGGGGTAGTTCATTCCGCTGCAGCTGAGAATGCTCGGTCGCCCCTGGTCTTTAGCCTTGTTTACGGGACGACGAGAAGTACCTGTTCAGCGGACCTCAAAGACCTCGAGGGGACATAGGGAAGCAGAAGGTCAGAGATGTAAGGATCCAACAACACAGTTGATCTGTTTCACATATGGTTGCAGAAGGCTTCGGTCCAAAGAAGGGGCATCGCAGGCACCTCTGGGTCCAAACACCATGACCTCAGTTTTACTTTCATTAAAGTTTAACGCCATCCAGGCTTTGATGTCCCTAAGACACTCTGGAATCAGGGAGCTAGCATTGTCTTTTTTTAAGGGAAGGTAGATTTGCGAGTCATCAGCATAAAAAGGCAAATTTACACTTGCAGATTGATTTTTCATGCAGTAATGTTGCTGTTGACCATTGTCCTGAATGTTTATTTGGCCTAGTTAACTTACTGGGTTATTTTAACTCACACTTATGATAATCCAGATTGTTTCTGATTTCCCTCTTCTGTCTCTCAGTCACTACTTTCTATACAGCATAACGCTCATTTTTAAAATAGGCTATAAAGAGGTGTAGCAATACACACCTTCCCAAGCTCCACCCTCTGGTCCAAATATGGTCATAAGATGGCAGCAACCATAATGCCAAACAATGAGTGGGGTGATGGAGGCAGGATTGTGGCTCATTGATGTGAGTTAGGTTTGGGACAACAGAGGAGCTCTAGCGAAAGAAGGTATCTACACACAACCAATGTTTTAAGGATACTCCTTGTTTTTTGGTTCTACATGTTTGATTAGTTGCCAAACAAATTCTAATATAAGACAGAATCCCCCTGGATAAAATTATCTAAATATATTATCAGTAACATTCTTTATGTTTACTCGTGTCTTATACATACAGACAGTGTGACATCAGTTCCATCAATGCACAACTCAAATACATCAGACCACATTCACATTTGCCTATGATGCTTTTAGCCTGATTTTAGGCTCTTTTTAGGGGTGCTCACATAAAGCACAGCTAAATTACATCTCAGCACTAAAAATATTAATAATACTTATTGAGAATTATTATCATTATAATGCTTGCTCCAAACAAAATATGTTATTTCTGAGACCCATCTAATTCATTCTGCTCAGTGTGAGAGCCTGTACTGTGTTTCATGGTTTCACTGTAGCTCTCTCTCCCACACTATGTGCAGCGCTCATCTAGTTATGTCTTTCTTTGTTCTGTTTAAGGTGCAGCAGGAAGGTAGAGTCTGATAAATCAGTCAGTTAGAGAAAGAGCTCCACTCTCCAGTAGGTGGAGGAGAGGGTGGAGGATAATCCAGAATGGATACCAGTTTGTTCAGTCCTCCTCTGCACCACAGCTTCAACAGTGTCCAGTTTGCAGCCAGTAACAGAGCTGACCTTCTTAATCATTGTGTTCAGTCTCAAAGTAGACAGAATCAGGCACTTTACCCATGTAAGGTTATTTTAAGCTAAAATCATTCTAAGGTATTTTCATTTCAATTGAAGTGTCTCAGGTTCTTTTAGGGCTCTAAGGTTATTTTAAGCTTCTAGGGTTGTTTTATTCTTGCAGGCTATTTTAAGTTCTTATTTTAGGTATTTATTGAAGCACTTTGTCATGATGATACCTGTTTTAATGTATTTTGTCTGAGTGTCTTGATTTTAACTGTGGATTGTTGAATCTGCACAACATCTGCACAATAAATGGGGGTAAATTAACCTTTAACCTTGAAAATGTAAACAAATGAAGGATTACTTACTTTGATGAGTCGTCTTGTGCTTAGAGGAAGTTGCATTACTTGCTTGCTGTTTGTCAGTATAGCACACTGTTGTCACATTGGACATGATGTAAACAAGCGCTGTCACATGCTGTCATGTAGGACACTGATTGGACCATCACATCGGATTCACATTGGATTGAAAGACACCAATTGGAGGGACAGAAAGCAATGATCCTGAGTCAGTTGGTACCACAGCTGCCTGCACAAACCAACTGAACTACTACTAATAATAATTCCAATGATAAAAAAACTGAAAATATTATAAATAATTTAAATGACTAACATACGTTGACAGGACTAATGGTGATTTCCTAACATTTAGACACTTTGAGGGTGAGCAAGAAAATTTCCAAGTCCAAGTCCAAGGACTAAAACTCAATTTATGCTGATGTAGACAGCCTCTATCATAGCTGGTTAAGAACTGAATGACATCAATTTTGCCTAAAATGTAAAAAACCCCAAACTGAACCTAATCATGAGATGCACACCTTTAGCGCCCCTACAAAGCATGTCAGAAATGTCATTGAATTCTCCCCAGCAGCTTTTTAGGACATATGGACAAACGGTACCTCTATCTAAGCTGCTGCATGTATACACACAGATGGACAGCAGTCACCTCATATGAGAAACAAGTCTCTTTTGCCCCCTTTGGTGTAAGCATCCCATGATGCTCTGCTGTTTACAGTAAAGTTTACAGTAAAGTTTACAGTAAAGTTTACTGTATATTCTTGTAAATGCTGTTGAAAGTTTTGTAGTGTATGTTTATGAAATGCAGATTTGAATTATACAACAGCTGGTAGCATAGAGAACAAGGTCAGCTTGTATTTTGTTATTGATGCTGAAGTAAACACTTCCAGAAAACGCTAATGTGATTGGGGTGTGACGAATCAGGGAAGGACACGTTGGGACTGATAAGACCCAATCAGGTGGCTAACGTGACCGTTCCATTTCCTAACCGCCCCACTGAAATGCAACCCCTGGTTCTAGTCCTCTGGAGGCTGCCAACAAAGCAAATGTTTTGTATTTTAAAATGAAACCATACTAGTGTAGATACTGATGATGTCACAGAAGGGCTGAAAGCTGCTGACTCGCCCACTGACCCGTGATGTTCATGTCTGGGAGAGACGATCTGTGTGTCAATCATGACAGAACAGGTTCAAAGTCATTTTGTTAAATATTTAGTTAATATGTTGGATCATTTTGGACATTTGGATTAAATGTTTTGTTGCTTTATGGGGAAAGAGGATATTCCAATACAGCAACATGAAAATGCTCCAATCACAGAGAATGGAAATGTATTTTTTATTTTTTATATTTTATATTTTATATCGGTTCATTCACTGTTCTCTTTAGTCTGCTAAAGCACCACCATTGACTCTAATGCACTGACTTGGTTTTACGGGTCAGCAGGCCCCAACAAAATATCTGAGGATCAATATGGGGCCAAGAACAGAAAGTGTAGAAAAGCTGTGCTCAGGGGGAAGTAGGAATAATAGGAGGATAAATTTGTGTGGCAGGAAATAGCCTGGGGTGCTGGAGCTTGTGATTTAGTACACATGAACCACACAAGATGCTCGGGATGCCTCAAGTTCAGCTGTGAGAATATAGCAGCAGCAACAATAACATGTACTGTATGAAGAGTCTACACAAGATCCTCTTTTGTATTTTAATCAAATGACCTTCAGTCGTTAACTTTGTCATGGTTTTATGACCACATAAAAATGCTTCAGTATACCACCATCCATTCCCTGATAGTCTGATACTAAGCTATAAAAACGAAGCAGAGGCAGTAAAGAGCTATCAGACATGCCAAAAACATAACTGATCAGTCAACGAAGAAAAGCATTATGATTAACATGGAAACGTAAAAAGAAAGCGATAAGAGAAAGGAACTCTGCTTCTAGATGATAAAAGGTTACAGATGTCATGCAGTCATCACTCAGAGCAGGTCTTATGTCCTGCAGGTCCTGTTATTCCCAGACCTTTGCAGAGTGACATTCTCTTTTCTTTGTTTCATTTTCCCCCTATGAAGGCTCATTTATACTCCACATATAACAGGTACATCCATTTTAAACGGTCTATCTTACATCCATCTTTTACGTTGGCATCGATACAACCACAAGAGGGCAGTGAAGGGTGAATAGTTGTCCATCGTTTTGATTTCTTATTTTAGAGAATAGATTGGTTTTTTTTAGCTTTTAATGGATTTCTGAAGGGTGGACGGACTCTATTATCCAAGATGAAGTTTTTGTGACATCATCACCCTGAAAAGAATGAATGCAGGTACATAATAACCCTTTAATGACCGAAGTATATTATTATAACAGTGTTATAGTCATTATATAAGAGTTTACAGCAGGAAGCCAGTTATTTATTTTGTTTGTTTATTCATTTTCAGTTTCTGTCTGCTCTCTTGGACAGGTCACTCTTGGAAAAAAGATTTTTAATCTCAATGAGGATTTTTTACCTGATAAAACAAAGGATATAATAATAATAATGATAATAATAATAATAATAATAATAATAATAATAATAATAATAATAATAAATTCATTTACACCAAATTTATGCAGCAACATTGTATTGGTGTAAATACGGCAGTATGACATCATTGGGGTTATTTTCAGACTGAAGCCACATTTAAGACATTATACACATATTTAGAGGACATGACAACTAAGCTGATCCTGATGTGTGACACTGATGTTCCCCTTTAATAATACACAGAATTTGCTTGTTACACCTAAAGGATGTTTTGTGTGAGCGATAACGAACGCCTCGTTAAGAAGGAAACTGATCACTTGTGGATCATTAGGAGGATAAAACATGGATTCCCTGTGTGAAGACACTGCTTAAGAGTGGGATAGTTTACTGTATACAACTCTGAGGGACACACTCACTGGGAATCCTCTGTGTGAAAGCTGCTGTCTGTTCCCAGGAGTGCACCATGCCTGGTCTGCTGGATAAACTCTTAATAGATGGAAAAGCTTCCCAGTCCATCCCCAGTATGGACATTTAGAGCCAACTGTCAACAGCTGATAGCTCAACATCCTTTTATATGAGCTGATCCTTTACCTGGTGAGATCTCTCAGTGTATGAATTACATGATCTCAGCCATGAGGAAGCTGTTTGACATTTTTAATGATATTTCATGAAATATGATAAAGATGTTTAAATCTCTATCTTGCTTTGTTCCCTGCAGTAAATAATGAATCATTAACTCTGGATGTACTCTATGATTTACGTTTTCTTCTTCTTATTTAGAGGTTTAGCCTGAGACTCCAGTGTGACCCACCTCTGGACCAGAGTAGTCTTCTTTGTTCCCACCCTTCTTGAATAGGCCGATGAAAGAGAAGGGTCTGTTCTTTGGCAGCTCTTAGAGTTCAGTCCTTCTTTAATGTAGGTCAGGTTTCACAAACCTACCATAATGGCATATCTGAAGCCAGAGGGGTTTACATGTGCATCTTACTATGTCTAATCTCCTCGTCCTTTTTAACCCTCCCCCTCAGTCACAGAGGACAAAGCTAATGGTACTGTTAGTATGAATAATGATGTCCTATGACAGGAATGTAAGGGACCAAAACCTATGCCCCCCCAAAAACATTTATCTGATCTGTATTTTAATACATTTGAAGGGAAAAAACAGATAACAATAACTCAAATATCATGTCAGTGGGCAGTGAAATAAATGATCTGTCAAGCAGTAATGCAGGAGAATCAGGTTAAATGCTGCAGTGAATGATCCATCTATGATTTGTTCTCTCTTTAGTCACCTCCTCACTGGTCTCTCCTGTCAAAGGTTATTAAAAATAATTAAGTGAAATTCTATACATTCGTTTATTTCATCTTTGTGTTTGAGTTTGCATCATTTTCAGTTACAGAAATGTGTCTCAAATAGTAAATAAACATAAGGAAGATGTGTTATACAATAATATAGTCAGACAATATTAATAATATGACTATAGTTATGCTAGGTTTGTGTAGATAGGTTTGTGTAGATAGGTTTGTGTAGATAGGTTTGTGTAGATAGGTTTGTGTAGATAGGTTTGTGTAGATAGGTTTGTGTAGATAGGTTTGTGTTGTTGTATGGAGCCTATAAGAACATACAGTACATCTCTGTGGTAATTGGGTTAGGGGTCTGACATCAGAATGATGAATTAATGTTAGCGAGCTCGTCAGTTAACTCATGTGAACCATCATGATGGACGGCCTCCGTTAAACCTGTCCTGTTTATTAACATAATCAGAGAAACACCATGTTGAGCAAAGAGTTGTAGTAAGGACAAGATCATTCACTCCATCCAACCCGACACACAAGCAGTGATGCTGGTGAAAGAATGAGACAGTCAATGATCTTGGTGTTGTTTGATATCTTTGCAGCAACACAGCGCCTTTCAGAGCAGAGGCTCCAAAACGCAAACCATTTTTTTAAAATGAATTCATATTTGACGATATTTTGCATATAAAAAAAATGTTTTGGCCTGTAGATTCAAATATAGTCAATATAACACACAGTCATTTACTGACAGACTGTGACCGCTATTGAGTTGTAACTTAAGAATACAATAATGAATTGTATGATTTCTAGTAATAGAAAAAGTCATTTCAGGGAATCACATGTTTGTTTCAGTAGATTAGGGCTAGTGAAAGGGAAATATAAGGTTTTTAAAGTATGTTTCTACTGTTGCTCAGTATATTTGTCCAATAAGATAAAAAATTACAGTTTGCTGTCGACGTTTCTCCTGATTCAACTCGTCTGACAATTGTTCTGTTGTTTAAAGGAGACATCTGGTGCTGACCTTTGGATATAAGTTAATAATAATTCTGAATTTATTAATATTGAGCACGTTTTATATGTAAATTGCACCAAATTGGATACTGCATTATGCAGTCCTCAAGACAGGTGAATTACAGACAGGCAGGCAGACAGTCAGACAGACAGACAGTCAGACAGGCAGGCTGACAGACAGACAGACACACACACAGACAGACAGACAGGCTGACACACACACAGACAGACAGACAGGCTGACACACACACAGACAGACAGACACACACACAGACAGACAGACAGGCTGACACACACACAGACAGACAGACACACACACAGACAGACAGACAGGCTGACACACACACAGACAGACAGACAGGCTGACACACACACAGACAGACAGACACACACACAGGCAGAGAGACAGATAGTCAGACAGACAGTCAGACAGGCAGGCTGACAGACAGACAGGCTGACAGACAGACAGACAGAGAGACAGACAGACAGACAGACAGGCAGGCTGACAGACAGACAGGCTGACAGACAGACAGACAGACAGACAGGCTGACACACAGACAGACAGACAGACAGACAGACAGACAGACAGACAGGCTGACACACAGACAGACAGACAGACAGACAGACAGACAGACAGACAGGCTGACACACAGACAGACAGACAGGCAGACAGACAGACAGACATACAGGCTGACACACAGACAGGCAGGCTGACAGAAAGACAGGCAGGCAGACAGACAGACAGGCTGACACACAGACAGGCCGACAGACAGACAGACAGGCAGGCTGACAGACAGACAGGCTGACAGACAGACAGACAGACAGACAGACAGGCAGGCTGACAGACAGACAGGCTGACAGACAGACAGACAGACAGACAGACAGACAGACAGACAGGCTGGCTGACACACAGACAGGCTGACAGACAGACAGGCAGGCTGACAGACAGAGAGGCAGACAGACAGACAGACATACAGGCTGACACACAGACAGGCTGACAGACAGACAGGCTGACACACAGACAGGCAGACAGACAGACAGACAGACAGACACACAGACAGGTAGACTCCTTGTAGTATACCTACATGTTGTCACATGCAGCTTAGACCACCTCTAAATGTGGTCTGAGTTATCGGATCTTAAATACATCTTGGGTGCGTTGAGATGTGAACTTTGAGCTGTACAGTGACCAGATCAGGTTTGAACAGAGAGCCTACAGGATGTTGGTGGATGTGGGTTCAAATGCTGTATGAACAGCAACAGTGACTGCAGGCAGTGTCAGAGTGAACAGAGCACAGATGGTTTCAGTGTTGCTGTGATCCAAAGGGCGTCGAGCTATACTAGATGTTGTAGTGAGGTGTGTTTGCCACACAGGCAGACAGACAGACAGGCTGACAGACAGACTGAGAGACACACAGGCAGCAGCTCAGCAGTAGCCTAGGGTTTACTGCTTAGGTCACAGGCTTTGTTTTCCTGTACTCTCACTGGAAACATAACATGTGACTTTTAATTTTGTCTGTGAACAGATCTGCGTGTCCTTTGGTTAATACCCCCATGTACATGTTGTTTCAGTTTGTGCTTTCATTGGTGCCTTGAAGGCAGTCAGTTATTTTGGTGAGTCAATGTCAACCAAATCTATGCAAATAAGAGCCCGGTGGTCCTTTAATGACTGGTGAAATGCTAAATACTTAGCTGACCACAGCGCTGCAGTAATGCATACAGTGCAGGTTATAAGTCCTGATTCAAACTTTCAACTTGTGCATCAACTTGAACTTAATAAAGATCTCCATGATGTTGACTCCCATAATGAAAGGTCTGCAATACCTGTAAACTTTATGACTCACGTCTAATAAACATGTGTCCCATCCCCTTCTAACATTGACCAGTTTACTGTGGTAAACATGACGCTTCAGTTACATGTGGTGATGATGATGGTGATCAGTCTAGTCCTGCTCTTTTTGGAGAGTGCCTTGAGATAACTGTTGCAGTGATTTTTATATAAATATATGAAATAAAATAAAATAAAATAAAATAAAATAAATAAAAATGAAAATTGACTGACTACTAAAATGACAGCCTGTGAAAGAGGATAAACTAACTGTTGATTCTTCCCTTCATCCCCCCCTCAGCTTGTGACAGTGACCACTGGGGTTCCCACTGTAGTAACAGATGTCAGTGCCAGAATGGAGCTTTGTGCAACCCGATCACTGGAGCCTGTATCTGCTCTCCTGGATACAGAGGCTGGCGCTGTGAGACCCAGTGTGAAATGGGCACCTATGGTAACGGATGCCAGCAGAAATGCCAATGCCATAATGGAGCCAGCTGTCATCATGTGACTGGAGAATGCAGTTGCTCACCAGGGTACAGTGGCGCTTTGTAAGTCAAAGGAGAGAATTGATATACTATAATATTCCAGCAGTAATATTTCATATCACCATGAAAGTGACACAAAACATTTGGGGGAAATGCCAGAAGTCAATCATTAATTACAGCCTTAATTAATGTACAACTATAGTGTAAATTGGAATAAGAAATATATCAGTGTTGAAGACCATAATTCTTAGGAAAGAATTTTATAAATGCAACTTCTATATGTGGTCCTGGACAAATAATAACTGGACGCTCTTTGGTTTTTCCTCATAGCTGTGAAGACCTGTGTCCTCCAGGTAAACATGGGCAGCAGTGTGAGGAGAGATGTCCGTGTCAGAATGGAGGAGTGTGTCACCACGTGACTGGAAAGTGTTCCTGTCCAGCTGGATGGATGGTACACACCACCAACTGCCTGAGCTCTGTAGAAGACTGGCTCATTGATCATTGATTAATGATCATTTTTAAGAGTGGCATAATGCATGCAGTCCATTAAGCGTGGTCACATAAAATAATTTAACCGTTGTTAATAAATACTGCAAGAGATATCAGAGGTCCTAACAGAAAGAAGCCTCATTAAGATGGTGGACACCAGCCTTTCTAGGGGGCTTTTTGGCTTCATCTGGGCTGCTGTCATCAAAATATAGTAAACTCTGAATCTGTGCCATCAACTTCACCATCTGGTGATAGCTTAGCAGCGAGGCTAGGAGAGGCCAGCAGCAAGACGACAAAAAGATAGTGACCTATGTGCCTGGTATGTGGTATGAAACTGTCAACAAAGCAATGGTTCTGAGCAAACTCAAAAGACACCTGACAGCAAATCATCCGTCACCAGTCAGCAAGACTATTTCATTTGCTTGAAAAATCAACACAACTGACAAGAACAAATGAAGATGACATCTGCAAATGAGTCACTGGATGCTGGTTATCTAGTGGCTGAAATATATAAATATATATATATATATATATACAGTATATATTTATATATTTCATATATTGTATATATATATATATATATATATATATATATATATATATATATATATATATTATATATATAAATACACACACACATGTTAGGAGAAGCTTACATAAAGGATTTTGTACAAAGATTTGATTTGTAAAGCTTTTTCTCACATGATCTCCATTTTATCCTCTATACTGTATGTATGTATTCGTTGTCCTCTCTGTGTACAGGGTACAGTGTGCGGTCAGCCATGTCCAGAGGGAAGATTTGGACTAAACTGTTCCCAGGAATGTCAGTGTCACAACAATGGCTTCTGTGTGTCATCCAATGGACAGTGTCACTGCAGCCCTGGATACACAGGAGAACGGCAAGAGCAACTTTTACAGTATTCCAAGCAGCATACATCATTTTTAGTATAAAGTAGTTTCATCTAAAGTTTTAGTTTAAAGTTTTCAAGGCTCTGAATCCCAAAGATGATCCCTGGTATTCCTTTGAAGAACATCAGACATTAGAAATAAGGGTGTGCTGCTATCACATACAAGAAACACTATAGGAATATTATTATATAAAACAACATTTTTTAAACTATATTTGTGTTCATAAGGTAGAATCCTGTCAAATTGGTGATAGATGTTATATGTGTGTGTGTGAGGTTGCATGTGAGGTTCACCCTCCCCGTTTTGGCTTCCTGCCTCCTGTCATGGTGTCATCCTCAAACACAGTTAGCTCTGACTAAGTGATAATAATTATGGTTTTATATATATAATGGTGCATTGTTTACTTCGTCTGAATTGTTCTCTGTATTCCGCTGTGCTAAAAATATGACCATTATATCAGGCTGTAGAATAACATTCATCCTACTGAATAAAAATATTGTGGTTACTTTAAAGATTCTTCACATGCCTGGAGAGGGAAAATACTGAGTGGGAGTAAACCTTTAATTAGTTTGCCATTTGGACCTAATCAACCTTACGGCAGCTATTCATTTGACTGAACGAGTGATTGGCCAAGAACTGTTCTTAATCAAAATGTTCAACTGTGCATCTAATTAACTCACCTGTACAATCAATTTTCCTCAGTCAGTCACACAACCTCAAAGCTATAGACACCGTTGGCTCTGGGAATCTTTAATAGATCTTTATCTCAGATGAGGCCCCACTGATGTTACAACCAGCTAATGAGGGGAAAAAGAAGCAACATAAAATCCAGTTGTTATTGGTGTATATGAGTTATTAGTTTAAAGATGGGTGATCAATGAATATACAAATAATTCAAATTTAGATGAGGCAGATTAGAGGAAAAGGAATAAAGGCAAACAGATATGTTTAAATCAAAGAAAATAATAAAACTAAAAGAAGAGTTTTACAAAACTCGGGTGACGCTACCGTTGGCTAACACAAAGAAATATGAAAACAAAGCCTCTCTAAATAATCACTGTCATGCAGCAAAACCAAAAAACAGAGACTCAGCTCCCTGAACCTATACTGTGTCTAAACAACAGAAGAAATTTATGTGCGTGTAATCAGTTAAAAAAACTAAACTGAACCCCTGGCCCAGTCCCCAGATATATCTAATGTCTCACAAAAACAACACATGTTCAAGACCAGTCAACCGAAACAGTTTAAGGCCCATTTATTCTCAACAGTGAAGATGGATATGGGTACAGACGCGGCCTTTCGTCCATATTCTGCGTTCATTTCATACGTATTTGTTCATGTTTTATGAGAGCTTATCTATATGGACAGAACAGAGCAGTACTACTGGACCATGGGGGCAGTGAACCCATGATTCAAGCAAGGCACGGTAAATGTGTATGGAAACAATGACGAAGGAAAAAAATTTAAGTGAATTTTTCATGAGTTGAATTAAAAGATCTAAGACTTTGTACAAACAAAAGGTTCATTCTCCTCAAATCTGGTTAGCAAATGTGTTTAAATCCGTGTTAGTGAGCATTTGATGGAGATAATCCATCCACCTGACAGGTGTAGCTTAACAAGATGCTGATGAACAAAATGGTAAATGGTTTTTACTTATATATCATTATATATATTTTATATTTCTAGTCTGACTCACCACTCAAAGCTTTACAACACCAGCCAGCATTCACACATTCACACCAACATTCATACAGTGGTGACAGAAGCTACCATGTAAGCCTTACATGGTAAACCTGCTCATTAGGAGCAGTAACCATTCATACAAACACTCACACACCAGTGGAACAGATACTGGGAGCAAACTGGGGTTCCGTATCTTTCCAATCAACCACCCAACATGAGTATTGCAGGTGTAGATGGTAACAATAAAAGGCTACTCTAAAGGACCATGCAACTGCAGACTGATCACAGGAATGTCCACCAGAGCTCCACCAGAGCCATGTTCATTTTTCTACCATAAACTATCTTCAATATTGTTTCAAAGAATTTGGCAGTACATTCAATTGGCCTCATAACCGCAGGCCATGTGTAACCACATCAGCCCAGGACCACCACATCCGGCTTCTCCATCTGTGAAATCATCAGAGACCAGCCACCCAGACAGCTGAAGCAACAGTTGGTTCGCATAACCAAAGCATCTCAGCACAAACTGTCAGAAACCGTCTCAGGGAAACTCACTGAATGCTCTCTGTCCTTACCAGGTTCTTAACCTGGCTGCAATTTGTCATCATAACCAACTTCAGAGGCCCAGTGCTCACCTTCGATACCATCTGGTACACTGGAGAAGAGTTCTCTTCACAGACGAATCCCACTTTACACCAGGCAGATGGCTTACATCCCAGTTCTTGCATAGTCTGGTGAATATTCACCATAGTTCTTGCATAGTCTGGTGAATATTCACCAGATGCATCACTCATTCCACTTTTTTGGTGTGCTCTGGATCGGCGTGTACAACAGCGTGTTCCAGCTCCAGCACCTTCACACAGCCATTGAAGAGGAGTGGACCAACAGTCCACAGGCCAAAATCTACAACCTGATCACCTCCACGTGAAGCAGATGTGTTGCACTGAAACAGGCAAATGGTGATGACACCAGATCCTGACTGGTCCTCAAAAAAATGCTGCATCTGTAGCTGTGTCCCAAGTCAGGGGCCACATCCTTTGAAGGATCCGGTCTACGAAATCCTGTCCTGACAAAGGACAGGCCGCATTGAACGCTGCTAAATGAGACAGTCATCCACAAGATGGGGCTGTCTGCAACAAAATGACTGTAGTTTTGCTTTGGAGTGAAATGGCAACATGGGGAAACTGAGCTGCCTTGGTGGAGGTCTGCGCTCTCCAAGTGCTTTCGAGTTAGTTTTACATATGCTTAAATTGAATTTGTTGCCACAGACACATTTCAAACTAATTGGGCAGGGACACCTGGAACATTCCACAGGTGGACAGATTCATTGTGAACAGGTGATGGTGACATGATTGGATATGAAAGGGGAGTCCATGAAAGTCGTTCACAAGCAGGGATGGGCGAGGTTCACCTCCTTGAAAACACCTGATTGTGTAAAGGATATTACTCGGGCTCAGAAACACTTTTTGTAAGGATGTTCAGATATGCGGTTTGTTTGCTAATGATAGCATTCTGTTTTTAATTTCATTTTACACAGCCTTGCAATTTTTTGAATCAAATTTGTATGATTACACCTGATAATTAATAAATCACCTGTATCTGCTCTCTCTACAACATCCTCCATCCAGGAAGCAGCCCAGTCAGAGTGTTTTCACAAACTTCAGCAGAATGCCTCACAGGGTTTCAAAATCATATAATTAGCAATATCAGAGAGCACCGTAAGTACCATAAGTATATGGTGTGTGCTCTCTTACCAGTGATGAGACAGGAATAGCCCTTCCAAGTGCAGTTTTATGAGAAAATAAGGGTTTGAGGGTAGCCAAACGTCACTGTATAGCCCTGCTTGCTATTTGACCAGCAATGCCACACCCAGACCCAATGGAATCCATTAACAGCAAGAGGAGACATTGTCTGTCCCTCGGAAAGAGGAAACACCAACACGTTGGAATGAACTACCCTCCTTACTGGCAGTGCTTTGCTGATAGTTTTTACAATCTTAAATTAATGTAAAAGTGCAGTTAAATGAATTAAACAGGTGGAATGGTGTGTTTGGTGTGGTGTAAAATATTAGAACAACATTAACTGTAAATTGAAGTGAATAAAAATGGGAGTCAGTTTCACAAAACAAATTTAACAAAGTTTAATTGTGAATTGTGGGTTGACTATCCCTGATGTGGGAAATTTGATTCATGTGTAAATGTTTTCAGATTCAGAACAACTGATCAGAATTAGGTCGTCAAGTCTCAGTATGTTAATTCCCAGCTAAGCATGTGCATTAGGAATGGAAGAAATCTGCTTCATCAAAGGATAATCAATAATTAATCATGACAATGAGGGCGGCACACTGGCTTAGTGGTACCACTGTTACCTCACAGGAAGAAGGTTCTGGGTTCAGATCCACTTGAGGACTTTTCTGTGTGGAGTCTCCATGTTCTCCCCATGTCTGTGTGGGTTCCCTCCAGGTTCTCCGTCTTCCTCCCACCAAAAACATGCAGTAGAGGTGAACTGGTGACTCTAAGTTGACCGTAGGTGTGAATGTGAGTGAGTGAGAATGGTTGATTGTCTCCATGTGTTGGCCCTGTGATGAACTGATGACTTGTCCAGGTATACCGCCCATTCTTAGCAATAATTCCATAATGTCCACAGATTGCTGTATGTCACAAAAACATTGATGTTATAGTTCTTGTAATATCTAACGAAGACTTTAATGTTTCAAAAGACGTAATGTCTCTGAATGAATGTTTTCTTTAACTTAATAATGATTGTATGAAGGAGAAAATGAAGCGATGTGTCAGACGGCTCTTTCAGGCCCAGCAGGAGGGAAGGAGTGTGAGAGTGAGCAGGTTAGGTTCATGCTGTATGTTACCTCAGTAACTGACCCAGAGTTTAAGTTAGTTAAACAGTCTCCCTCGTCTCAAGCTGAACAGACTCTCAGGGTTTGTCTCTCAGGTGATTATGGTGGTTGTCTCTCAGTGACCCAGTGTTCCTGATCCTCAGCCTGAGGTACAGTATGAAGCTGTTAAAGAGACTTCTGGTTCTGGTACGGATACTCCTGTACCTCTTCCCTGATGGGAGGAGGGAAAACAGGCTGTGGGAGGGGTGATTGGTGTCTCTGATGATGCAGGAAGTTCTGCCAATGCTGATGAAGATCTCCAGCAGGGATTGGGGGCACCAGTGATCTTCCCTGCTGTTCACACATCCTGTTCAGGTGTTTCTTATCGGATGATGTGCAGGATCCGAACCAGGAGGTGATACACTACCTGAGAACACTCAATGATACCCCTGTAGACGGTGGTGAGAGATGAAGTTGGTCAGCTGGCCTGCTTGCGTTTCCAGAGGGGATGGAGCCGCTGTTCGGCCTTCTTGATGATGGCCATGGTGTTCGTGGTGGAGGTCAGACCCTCAGTCAGGTGCATCTCCAGGGGATGCATTCTACAGGGCTTCCTGAAGTCTATGACCATTTCCTTGGTATTGCTGACATTCAGAAAAAGAGTGTTCGTTGCACCATGCTGTCATCTGCTCCACCTCCATCCGGCATGTGGCCTCGTCACCCTTACTAATGAGACCCACAACTGTTGCATCATCAGCAAACTTCATGACATGATTGTTGCCAAATCTGGCAGCACAGTCATGGGTCAGCAGGGGGCTCAGGATGCGGCCCTGTGGTGAGCCAGTGCTCCCTGAGATGATGCTGGATGTGTGGTGGCCAACTCTGACTGTTTGCTGTCTCTGGGTAAGAAAATCCAGGATCCAATTACACGTGCCAGAATCTTCCTCCAGAGACCTTCTCCACTAGTTGCTGTGGGCATAATGAACATGAGCATAATTCTTTGGAGAAACATTTGCAAAACAAATAGTAGTGGCAGCAGCAAACACAAACAACATACATAGATATTAAGTTCTGGATAACATAGGTAGTTAGATTCTTAAAATGATTCATGGTTCATGTGATTAAATGCTACAATATGAACATATGATCATATTGAAAGTTCCAAAGCTATCAACAACAACAAACAAACAGATCTGCATCAAATTTTCACTCTGGGAACTTGTTCTTATCTATACTGGGGAATTGAAAGAAGTAGGTTTACATCTTTCTGTGGATCTCTGTTTCTACTCATCTCTCCTTCTCTCTCAACCCTTTTGGTCAGGACAGATCACCACCTTCTGGTTCTGCCTGATGCTTCTGCTCGTTAACACAGTTTATCTTTGATACTGTGGCCAATTGTTTGCTCATGGTGGGAACTGTTGGGCTTCTGTAAATAATATTATGTCAAGTGTCCTGAAATAATTCTGTTATAATTTGATGCTTTATGTACAGCACCAAAACTTTGGACACACCCCAAATAAAGTAAATTACTCGACTTCACAGATTTTTCTCTGGTGAGAGGCGGCCATTGCTCATTTGTACCTTTTAAATTAATTGACAATGGATTTTACTGTCTCTTGGTCTGAACAGGTGCCAACATGAGTGTCCAGTTGGGACTTATGGTGCCGACTGTGCTAAGACATGTCGCTGCAAGAACGGCGGCAAATGCTACCACATTAGTGGAATGTGTTTGTGTGAGCCAGGATACACAGGGGAGACATGTGACATCCGACTATGTCCTGAAGGACACTACGGCCTCCAGTGTGACAGGAAGTGTCCGTGCTATGCCCAGAACACACGCAGGTATGATGAAATAGGGCTAAAAATTGTCAGTTGCTTCAAAACATATCAAAATTATTACTTTGTGTTGAGTGCTAACAGACAGGAAGAAGTTTCCATGTGTTGTTTTTTGTTTGATATGAGTGTAAGTGTTGAACCTGTACACAGACTGTGGACCCTGGTGCAGACATGAGCCAGAGACAAAGTAGTAAGAGTCTAACAGTTGGATTTTATAAGTTCAACATCAAAGACATACAGGGTAAGGAACAACGAGTCCATCAGGCAGGCAGGTACGGTACCTGGAAAACCATCCACCATCCAAATAAACAATCCAAAACAAAAAACCAATAGAGCTTAGAGAGAAAGCTACGAGCTCTGGAAAAACACCAGGAAAACGAGGAGTAGGGGCTGGAACAGCAACTCAGTGAACTGGAAACACATGGAAACAGGTGGAAATAATTAACACTGGAGGGAAAACAGAACAAGGAAGGAAGTGTGAAGCAAACCTTCAAAATAAAACAGGATATAACTCAAAACTTAATACCATGATGGTATACCTTCAACAACAACTAAGAGCAGACCCAGGACACAGATGACTGCAGTAGTAGATGCTCATGGAGGCTGGTCCAGCTGGTGGTGCAGAAACCAGCTGTTCTCCTCCTCAGTGGGAGCACTGTGTCAGGTCAGCCAGTTGTGAGTCAAACACAGTCCACCTGTGTTCCGCTGATAGGCTTTTAAAAGACAAATATACTATAGAGCTTCTATCAGAGCTCTACGAGCAGGAATTACCCGGACAAAATATTCCGGTTTGGGTTAGATTTGGGTCATCTTCTTGTAAGCTTTGAGCTTAGGTTTTATTATTTTTTACTTCCACCGAGGAGGTTATGTTTTCACTCTGGTTGGCTGGTTGGTCAGCAGGATTACACAAAACCATGGAACCATGCCTTTGGATGCACCTAGTTAGAACATCTTATAAAACAGGGAGAACAAACCTGAGTGTAGATGTTGTCGGATGGCATGGTATAAGAACACATTTGTAATCCAAACCTTCAGGCGCTGCTCCTGGCAGGCCAACAACAGTTCAGTTACTCAGTTACTGAAAGGTAGAAATCCTTAATTTGAGAAGCTGCAGTAGACCTACAGTATGACCAAAAAGACAATTAAATACTATATTTTATAACTATGGTGTGTATCTCTCTTCAACGCCAGCTGCCACCCAATGTCAGGAGAGTGTACCTGTGAGCCAGGATGGTCAGGCCTCTACTGCAATAAGACCTGCACCCCAGGGTTTTATGGAAAGTCCTGCCAGCAGGTGTGTCAGTGCCAGAATGGTGCTGACTGCCACAGTGTGACCGGAGAGTGTGTCTGTGCTCCAGGCTTCCTGGTAAACCCATTTTAACATCACTTACTTAACACTGTACTTAACATACAGATGGAAATAAAGTAAATAAATGCATTTCCCAAACGCTTTAACTAACATGCATTTGATGTGATGTAAAGAGTATCATCAAACCTCTACAACAGCCAGATGTCACCTTAAAACTTTATCATATGAAGCAACAATTGCACTAATGTCAAAGATAAAGTTTATCCTACAAATTATTTGTTCATTCATTAGTGCAAGAAAGTTAGTTCATTATTGGTTAGTTCAGTCAGACTTGCCCAATCAGATCATACTCAGAGATCTACTCCAGCTCCTGTATCCAATCACTCGGTATGGTGTCCTGAAGTCAGGCCTAGAAGACAATCCTCTATCTTTTTTATCTCTTGTATGGTCCGAACAGTAGTAAACATCAGCACTCAGTGGGGAACCAGCAGAATTCTCAAGGCAGAGGCCGTAAACATTCATAGTGACACAGAATAAAATCTCTTTTTGTAATCTAGAAGTAGACTAAAGAAATGTGGATATGATGCTCTCCTCTGACACTGGTGAATCTGGTCAGATACTGTGGATGAAACCATCATCCTTTGGTGCAGTTGATGGACATTTTGTGATGTGTGATCTCCTCACTGTCTGCTCTAACTCTTTATCTTGTCTACTTCTCAGGGTCCCAACTGCTCAGTCTCCTGCCCAACAGGAACACACGGAGTCAACTGCTCCTCCAGATGTGTCTGTAAGAACAGCGCTCAGTGTTCAGCTGTGGATGGATCCTGCACCTGTAAACCAGGTGAGCTAAGGAAGAGAGGGAGAAGGAAAGAGGAGGAGACAACACACTGGTTTCAAATTGTTTTTTTGGTTATTTACCGGTGGGATTAAATCAAGTCTTAACTACAGGCGTAATATTGTAAAAGTGAATATTCTGACAACATATTTAATCCTGCATCTGTTACAATAACATTTGTGTACTATAGGTTATTTTTTAATTAAGTTCTATCAGTTTTTATTCTACAACACATGATAATGATCTAAGTGTTGCTTCTGTTTGTAAGGTATACAAACATACTAGTTTAAATCATTAAGCTGCTTAATTCACTTCAATGGTTTAATAATAACTAAAATACAAATGGATAAAGAGACTTTCACATGGTAGAGGCAGACACGGGTCAAAACCGGATGAGCAGTCAGAACAGACAGATAGGGAGGAGCCAGTCATGAAGATGAAACCCCTCTGGAGATTGGGTAGGAGGCCCGGCAGTGTCAGAGAAGCCAGTCTGGAGTTAGGTGAAATATGCAGGACGTCCTAAGAGAACGGCGATGAGGCTGGAAGTCTGGACTAGAGTCTGGCTTCTGGAGTTCAGAATCAGAGACCAGGGTCTGGAGATCTGAGCTGGGGACTGGTAACAGGTCTGTGGAACTGCAGACCTGAGACAGGGTAGTGGGACTAAAGACCAGTTATGGTGCAGCATGACTGGAGGCTGGCAATTGGGCATCAGGACTGGTAGAGCTGGGGAGACAGGAGGTTGCAGAAACACCATGAGACTGCTGAAGACTTGAGCAGCTGGAGCTCAGTGAATCGCTGCATCACAACAAATGGAGACTTATGAGAGCAAGAGGACTGCTGACAACCAGGAACAGGTGTCTGCTGGATGACTAACTGGGAACCAGGAAGGGGTCTTGGTGGGGCTGTCGACAGAGAACCAGAACCATGTGTTGCCAGACACTTCCCTGTGCCAATCTCAGAACAGCTACTTGGTACTGCTTATTTGGACGTCTCTCCATTTACACACAAGGATATTTTGGGTCATAAAGAAATGTCTGCTGTGTCCATCTTCTGGCCTCGTAGTACTGTCATGCTTTTGTGGGCAGGTACTAGGTAACATGAAGAACTGGACCCACATGCAGAGACTGAAGGTAGAGCTTAATGCAGTTCAATGATTAGAAACTAGTAGGCACTCAGAGAGAGCAAAGATACGGCAAAGCAGTCCCATGATAGTCTGACCCTCATCATACAGTCTGATCTCAGGTCAGTCTGTTTCATTGATATTATCTCACAGTAGTGAATTTTCTGTGAGTCCTATAAATTCAAACATTTTAGATCACCAGATCCAGAATATGACCTGGATCCAGATCAAATGAGGTGTACTAGATCTTATGATGATGTCATCGTGTCATTTTTGTCCAATCATTGTAGACATTATCCAGGAAGTTAGAAGATAAAATCTGGTAAAGAATCCTTTAAAAACATTCTGGATCCAGATGATGATCCGGATCACCACCAGAATCTGATGGATTGTTCCCCCGGCTGTACCCTACCTCTACATCTGTTCATAACTTTGAAAGAACTAAGTAGAATGACTGCAGGATTTCAGACAAAGTAACATTATAGCAGTAATCTATACCTCGTATGAAGCTCTCAAACATTCTGTTTGATGTAATTCTGTCTTAATATTTTTTTGTCAGTCTTATATGAAGGACATTGTTCTGGAGGTATTTCTTACACTGAATAATGGTTATGGTTCTAGCTGCTTCCAGGCAAAGTGAGGTGATTGTGTTTGACTCTTATTGGCCTTATCTGATCAGGATGGTATGGGGTGGACTGCTCCATCAACTGTCCCAGTGGAACCTGGGGTCTGGGCTGCAACCTCACCTGTATGTGTGGCAACGGAGGAGCATGTAACCCGTCTGACGGTCACTGTACCTGTGGTCCAGGCTGGAGAGGGGAGAGGTGTGAACTCCACTGCCAGGTGAGAGGAAACGTAGTGAAGACGCTGCAACAAAAGGCTTTTTAATTTAATGATCTTTTTTAACCCTAAACATCAAATGACAGGGAGTTATTATATATTATATTACTCCTCCTCCTCCTCCTACTACTACCACTACTACTACTACTACTACTACTACTACTACTACTACTACTACTATTATTACTACTACTACTCCTACTACTACTACTACTACTCCTACTACTATTACTACTACTGCTACTACTACTACTGTAAAAAAGTCACATATCTGATGTCTTTGATTGTATTGTTGTTATCCTCAGGATGGTACCTATGGTTTGGATTGTAAAGAACGATGTGACTGCAGTCATGCTGATGGATGCGACCACTCTACTGGTCACTGCAACTGTCTGGCTGGTTGGACAGGTAAAATCTCATCATAATGTTTTCATGTTTTCAGATTAGTTGTGTATTCTAATGGACAAACCATCTACTCAATGGTCACACCTGCCCCTTGTATTTCTTTTTTTCATTATGTCTTTGTTTTAATGTACAAATAAGTTTCCACTTGCAGATTGTGTGCAGTTCATACACTAATGTCAGATTTGTCTGCAGTTGACTTATACACCAATCTTCCCATTAACGTCTGTGGAGAGCAGTCAGTAAGGTGACCTTCATTGTCATAGTAACAAAAATAGACACGTACTTGGTCAGATTTGCTTAACAACCAATTGATGTGATTTGGGAAAAGATGACATTACGAATGCGATGCTAACTTAAGGACATAAGTTAAAGTTTTCCACAGAAATGAATGGGAATCACCTGCATGCTAATTGGACATATTTGTATTTACTACAGGTAATTCTAAAATCATGTTGTTTGTATGCATATTGATGAGGCTGGGCTTGAAGAGACACATATAACATATACCTGATGAGGCATCTGGTTGTTCAACAGTTTAGTCAGATGAAAAGAAATATTTATATATTCTAAATAAACCCAGTCCCTGCTTAAATATAAACCATGTGCTACGTGGCTTACATTCCAACCCACTGCTTTGGACTGTTAGATATATCAAAGTGCTCTCACCTACAGTCACTTGCTTGTTACAGTAGCTTTCAGCCAGCAGATGTTATCAGGTGGTTTCCAAACTTCCTTGGACATTTTGACCCTGAACCGCAGTGTCGTCCAGTTGGCGGGTCTGCAGTGATGTCCAGTCACTGCCTATCATTCTCCTGGCTCCTCCCAGGGCAGTGAGCATCCTCCACATAAACTGTGCAGGGAAACCCTTGCAGCCAACCTCAACTGGGAATAGCCAGGTCTGCCATCCTTTGTCCCTGCACTGTTGGACCAGGTCATGGTATTTGGTGGTTTTCTTCTCTGTGGCCTCCTCGCATCCGTCTTCCCACGGGACCGTCAGTTCTATCATGATGATTTTCTTGGCCTCCTCAGACCATATGATGATGTCAGGCCTAAGGGATGTTTCTGGGGAAAATGTAGTTTCCTCCCCATGTCCACCCTCATTTCCCAAGCCTGGTGCCGTCTGCCTTTCATTGAGGAGGGTGGCTTCTCTCCCTCCCTGACGAATTAGATGTATGGAATTGGTCTTCCGTGAGTCTGACTATTTTCCCCTCTAGCGTGCCTTTCCCTCCACATAACCTGCACATTGGGTCCTCCCTCATACCCCACCTGTGGAGATTTGATGGTGTTGGAAGGGTGTCATACACTGATCGGAGCAGAAAAAAGATGTGAACGGGCTCCAGCCTTCAGAGTTCGGGTCATGTGATCTTCCACTTTGACAGGTCCCACTCCATTATCGGCCATCTGGATTCCTTTGCTTCAGCTGTTCTGAGCAGGTTAATTCCCATGATAAACAGGATGGGGGATATAGTGTACCCTGTTACGATTCCCTTTTCTGGGTCCTGCCACTGGGTTGTAAAGCACATTGTCTTGAAACTTAACTTGAATCCTCCAAAGTAGCTGGTGATCATTCCCCTGATGTGGTGATGGTGGTCCATAGCTGTGAGGGATTGATCCGTATGAGTTGGTCAAGTCAAGCCACATGATTGTTAGATTGCTCTTGCTCTTCTTGGCTCCCCACATCAGCTGGTTCAGAACCCCAGTATGTTCCAAGCACCCAGAGAGGCCTGGGATGCCACCCTTTTGGACTGATAAATCAATTAACTTGTTTTTAACCATGTAGCTGGTCATCTGTGCTGCCAGAACATAGAAGGGGAATTATTATTGGGTATCATATCTCTCAACCACTCTCTCCTATGGGTACTTTTGGTTTGGTTTGTTCTTACTTTCTCATTCCCATCATGTCTCTATTTGCAGTTTTCAGACCTGGTTGCTTGGGACTTCTTCCAGGTTGTTCGATCCCAACATTTCCAATAACTCCACAGCAGTAGTCCAAAAGTAAAAATGTACTGAAAAACATAGTAATCATTTCCAAAGATTAGAACATGTATTATACAAACAAAATAATCTGTTTAATCCACACTTTTCTGTGTTTTGGTGAAAAAAGAAAAAGAAAAAAAGAGGCAGTTATGTATTCTACCTTTCTTTGTCTTTCACTTTGGTCCGTACTTGAGAAGCTGCAGCCTTTATTTACTGACAATGTACTGACATAAACAAATGACTGGCAGGAGCAGAGAGAGGCAGTGTATTAGTGAATTGTCTAATTTTGCTTTAAAATCCCCGACTTATTAATAAAGTTGCCTCAGCCTCTTCTAAACTTGTGAATAGAAGCTCTGTTACTAGTTGTTTACATCATCACTACATCTATCACACTGATTGTGATAATAATAACTGTAAATGCTGTGGACCGCTGTACAGCTGTAACAGGCAGGATGTCCACTGGGCCTCAGGCATTAGGACTTTCTGATGTTGTGTTGTATAAAGCTCTATTCAGCCTCATTTGGGTTACAACCAATTAGAGTA
Organism: Chaunax sp. Z400; assembly: GCA_037577475.1. Classification (NCBI taxonomy): domain Eukaryota; kingdom Metazoa; phylum Chordata; class Actinopteri; order Lophiiformes; family Chaunacidae; genus Chaunax; species Chaunax sp. Z400. The sequence continues at coordinate 1,197,461 of CM075199.1, forward strand.
ATCACAATCATCAATCACATTTTATGCAGTTAAGTTTATACACTGTTTATATTGAACATTTACTACATTAATGGTTAGACCTGCATTTTGTAGCAGCAAGACTCATTGTAAGCATGTCCTATAACAAAGTAATAATGCATTAAAATGTTCGAAATAGTCTTTTGTAATGTTTTCAGCCAAAACAGCCAAAAAACTAGTCTGTAAACTGTTGGGCTGTGGCCTAATTATCTATTAGATTCCTTCACAATCTCTGGTATCAGGATTTTCAGATATCTCTCCAAAACGTAAAGATGCTTGAATGTGGTCAGAGATTATATGAACTGACTTTGCCTTGATTTACTGGAGAATGATATCAGCCTGAAATCTGGGAGTGCTGAGGTAACACTGCCACCATGTGACCACAAGGTACCATTGACAGAGCAGAATGTTCAAGACAATATGTATGATACTAAGCAACAGTAAAAACACGTAGTTTTGTAGGATTTCATGCAGTCCTGTTCATTCATTCAATTTCTGTAACCTCTTATCCTGTGTAGGGTCGTGGGGGGGGGGGGGGGGGGGGGGCTGGGGCTGGAGCCTATCCCAGCTGACTTTGGGTGGGAAGCGGGGTTCCCCCTAGACAAGTCATCAGTTCATTACATAAAAAGACAAACAACCATTTTCACTCACACCTATGGTCAATTTAGAGTCACCAGTTCACTTCTACTGCATGTTTTGGGTGGTGGAAGGAAGCTGGAGAGAACCCACACAGACACGGGGAGAACATGGAGACTAACCACAGAAAAGTCCCAGGTCTTCAAGCTGGATTTGAACCCAGGACTTTCTTGCTCTTAGGCAACAGCGCTAACCGCTATGCCACCGTGCCGCCCCATCCTGTTCATATTAAATGAAAAGGGCAAATTATGGTTCACACATCTTTATTCACACTTTAACAGTACAGAAAAATCATTTTTGTGCAGATTAGTGGTTTTTGTCTTAGTATTTACAAGTCAGAAAGTGTGGATGATGAGACAGAGAACAACAATAGTCACTACCGTGCGTGTCTACCTCCAGCATTTATCACTACTTTACACCTCCTGAATGGATAAGATGTTAATCTGGACTTGTAGGATGACGTCATTCTTCCTGCAGAGCTGTGACAAGTTGTTCATGTGTTGCTGGAGCAGGATCTCTCTCTCTCACCCAGTGATCCTGAACATCCCACAGATGCTCTATTGGGTTGAGATCTGGTGAATATGCTGGCCAAGGAAGGACAGCAACATTGTTCTGGTCCAGGTAGGCTACTCCTGACAGACATGAGCCACATGAGGTCTGGCATTGTCATGTATGAAGGTGATGCCTGATTGCTGTATCCTGGGAATGACATGTGGACCTAGGATCGTATCTCAGTAACAGATAGCTGTCAGTCTTACCACCATCCATTAGCAGTGGCTCCCCACATCATGACATCATCACCAAAGCGGTCCACTTCCTGGATGTATGCTGCAAGATAGCGTTCCCCATGGCAACGATACACACGCCTACGACCATCAGCTCTGTGCAAGTTAAATCTGGACTGTGATCTGCCTCCACTGTGCAATGAGCCATAACATCTGTAACATCTGTGCTGCATGTGTCTGCTGAGTTCCGGCCATCAGCATCATCAGCATTTTGCGGAAGTCGTGACATCATCAGTTGTTTCAGTAGGACATTAATTAGACCCGGTAAATTATTGCCTTGACCAGGTCTTTTCAATAATGCAGAAAAAAATCTCACCAACATCATGGTTTACTCTGAAATGCACCAATGACTGTTATTTCTATGGTATGACTAAATGATGGCTATTCATGATTTAACATGTTTTGGTTGAAAGTCTATCCAGTGAATCACATGTTTGTTTGTTTCAGTAGATTAGGGCTAGTGAAAGGAAAATATTTGGTTCTTATAAATATGCGTTTTTAAAGTTGCTCAGTAAGTCACTAGTGTACCTTACACTGTGTATTAGTCACACCATGTATAAGATTTAAATCCAAGATTCAAGATTAATTTTATTGTCATCATAGAACACAAGATTGTTCACAAAACTCATAGTTTCCTATACAACACACCAAAGACAAAAACTAGATAACCAATGAATAAATAATCAAGTTTTAAAAATAAACTTTTATGTGGAGGATGAGTTCAGGAGTCTCACAGCCTGAGGAAAAAAGCTGCTCTGTGGTCTGAAGGAACAGCAGCTGGATTAACAAACATGTTTTTAGTTTTTGGACCTTGTACTAGTAGATAGATTGATAGATTGTCTCCAACAATGAATAAAATGAAACCATCACAGAAAACTAGAAGGAAATCAGTCTGCTGAAACCTCATAGATATGACATGTCTAAACACTGTAAGAGGTTAGATGTGATAAGTCATAAGTTTTTTTGAACAGTCTGTCAACCAATGAGTTATTATATCTGTCAGCTGCAGTGCAGTAAAAGAAAAAGAAATGGTGCAGTACTCCGTAGCATAAAATATAAGTACTTGAGTAAAGTAGGAGTACTTCACAGTTTTGTGTGAGTCAATTTTCTTGTCTATGTGTTTGTGTGTGTGTGTGTCTGTGTGTCTGAGCAGGTATCCACTGTGACAGTGTGTGTGCAGAAGGACGTTGGGGCCCAAACTGCTCCCTCCCTTGTAACTGTAAGAATGGAGCCTCCTGCTCTCCAGATGAAGGTACCTGTGAGTGTGCTCCAGGATACAGAGGCACCACCTGTCAGAGGAGTAAGTCTTGCGTCAGCACCACCTACTGTGGCCACATCATCACTCAGCTAACACGTTATAGGTTATTTCAACTTCAGTCTTATTTACCAGGGTCTTATTATCTCTGAGTTCTGGGAACCAGGTTACATCACAAAAATAACAGAGCAGTCAGTCAAACATTTCATTTTTATGTTGTTATTATACAACCCCATTTCCAAAAATGTTGGGACGCTGTGTAAAATGTAAATAGAAACAGAATGTGATGATTTTCAAAACAATGAAACCCCATGTTTAATTGAAAATAGCACAAAGACAGCATATCAAATGCTGAGAATGGACATCACTGTATTAAAAACATAGGACTCTGTAGTGGACATCACTGCATTAAAAACAGACAGGACTCTGTAGTGGACATCACTGCATTAAAAACAGACAGGATTCTGTAGTGACATCACTGTATTAAAAACAGACAGGATTCTGTAGTGGACATCACTGTATTAAAAACATAGGACTCTGTAGTGGACATCACTGCATTAAAAACAGACAGGACTCTGTAGTGGACATCACTGCATTAAAAACAGACAGGATTCTGTAGTGACATCACTGTATTAAAAACAGACAGGATTCTGTAGTGGACATCACTGTATGAAAAACAGACAGGATTCTGTAGTGGACATCACTGCATTAAAAACAGACAGGATTCTGTAGTGGACATCACTACATTAAAAACAGACAGGATTCTGTAGTGGACATCACTACATTAAAAACAGACAGGATTCTGTAGTGGACATCACTGTGTTAAAAACAGACAGGATTCTGTAGTGGACATCACTACATTAAAAACAGACAGGATTCTGTAGTGGACATCACTGCATTAAAAACAGACAGGATTCTGTAGTGGACATCACTGCATTAAAAACAGACAGGATTCTGTAGTGGACATCACTGCATTAAAAACAGACAGGATTCTGTAGTGGACATCACTGCATTAAAAACAGACAGGATTCTGTAGTGGACATCACTGCATTAAAATCAGACAGGATTCTGTAGTGGACATCACTACATTAAAAACAGACAGGATTCTGTAGTGGACATCACTGTGTTAAAAACAGACAGGATTCTGTAGTGGACATCACTGTATTAAAAACAGACAGGATTCTGTAGTGGACATCACTACATTAAAAACAGACAGGATTCTGTAGTGGACATCAATGCATTAAAAACAGACAGGATTCTGTAGTGGACATCACTACATGGGCTCAGGTACACTTCCAAAAGACATTGTCTGTGAACACAAATGACAGCTGAAACTCTACTATGCAAAGAGGAAACCGTATATAAACCAGATCCAGAAACGCCCCGCCTTCACTGGACCCCAGCTCATTTAAGATGGACTGAGGTGAAGTGGAAAACTGTCCTGTGGTTTGACGAGTCAACATTTGAAATTCTTTTTGTAAATCATGGACGCTGCATCCTCCGGACTAAAGAGGAGAGGGACCATCTTGTTATAAGCACACAGTTCAAAAGCCAGCATCTGTGATGGTATAGGGGAGCATTAGTGCACATGACATGGGTAACCTGCACATTTGTGAAGGCACCATTAATGCTGAACCATATTTACAGGTTTTGGAGCAACATATGCTGCCAAGTAGACAACATCTTTTTCTGGGAAGGCCTTGTTTATTTCAACAAGACAATGTCAAACCACATTCTGCAGGTATTACAACAGCATTGCTCCGTAGTAAGAGTCTGGTGCTAAACTGACCTGCCTGCAGTCCAGACTTGTCACCCATTGAAAGTGTTTGGAGCTTTATGAAACATTAATTATGACAATGGAGACCCCAAACTCTTGGGCTGGCTATATAAGCTGTCCATTGACAAATCTACTTAAAAATTTACCCTCTTAATAAATTACCCTCATTATAATTGACAATAAAAGGGCATTATCTCATTGACAGCTCTACAAAGACCATGTGATAACAATAGCTTGTACAAAACTATGTATTTATATCTGTTAAATGTTAAGTCTCATACTGAACTCCCCTTTACTTAAAAAGGCTCCAAAAAGACACATGTTGTTGTTTATTACAGAAGTACTACTATTAACATTCTGTATGTTTTTCTCCTGGTTTCCTCAAGTCTGCTCTCCGGGTTACTTTGGTCACCGCTGCAGTCAGACCTGTCCACAGTGTGTACATAGTAATGGACCATGTCACCACGTCACAGGACAGTGCGATTGTCTGCCAGGCTTCAAGGGGACGCTGTGTAATGAGGGTAAGTTATTGTTACAAAGGTTTCAGATTTCAACCCACAAGGCTTTTTAAAGGCTGACAGTGGTCACTGCTTCCTGTTGGTAGTAGCCCGTGATGTGCTGTTCCAAAATAATTCTTTTGACATCGAGAATTTCTGCCTGAGTCTGAAGACACATGCTAGCATGAATACCACATGTCTGTTTTATCATGAACCAAACACAAATGACATTTAAATGCAGGGAATTATGTTTTGTAAATGTTCAAACAGATCAGTAGGTCAAATTATGTAACACACTTCTCAAATAGGTTCAGTAGCTATACAGATGAGAGCAGATGTGTTCATATACTGTAGCATTAACCATAGCAGTAACGGAGACCCAAACAGACAAAGACAATCCAGTAACTCTTGATGGTGGATGGTATCCAAGATGGTATCTGAGATGGTGTCTGAGATCTTGATATGTGAGATGTATCTGAGATGTATCTGAGATGGTATCCGAGATGTTGGTATCTGAGATGTATCTGAGATGTTGGTATGTGAGATGTATCTAAGATGGCATCTTAGATGATGGTATCTGAAAAGGCAGTGACAATAAAGATCTAAAATGTGTAGGAGGAACATGAATGATAACACACATCTTGTCTGCAGTGTGTCCCAGTGGTCACTTTGGGAAGAACTGTGCATGGAGCTGCAGCTGCACCAACAATGGCACCTGTAACCCCATCGATGGCTCCTGTCAGTGTTATCCAGGATGGATCGGCAGCGACTGCTCCCAGCGTGAGTTCACTCACTAAAACCATAAATCAGATACATGCTGGACTACAACTAATGCTGCTGATTATTTCTCCATTAACTGGTTGATTATTTGTTAACCTTCTGACACCTTCATCACAATTACTTTAATAAATAAATGAATTAGAAGGATTAAAATAACGCTTAAAAACAGCAGCAAATCCTGACGCTGGAACCATGAAATGTTTTAACATGAAATTACTTCAGTAATTATCACAATGGTTCCCAATTAATTTTCTGTGGATTGACTAATTACTTAATCAAGTAATCTTCAGAGCTGTACTACTCTTCAATAGTTTAATTTAAAAGAAAACATCCTATTGTTTAAGCTCTTGTGTTTGTTTTTTATACTTTGTAAAGTAACTAGTGACTAAACATACCAATATGTCCCTTTAAGATGTAATAGCATAGAAGTAGAAAATAGCATTAAAGAATACTAAATGAAGATTATACTTAAGCACAGTAATTGAGTAATTGTACTTAGTTACATTCCACCAGTGCCTGTAAAGTATATAGAAAAGATCATTAGAAACTGTATTTTGCTTACAGTTTGCTGTCACTGTGTTGCAGAATGTCCACCTGGTCAGTGGGGACCCAACTGCATCCACACATGTAACTGTCACAACGGAGCTTACTGCAGCACTTATGATGGAGAATGCAAGTGTACCCCAGGATGGACTGGCCTCTACTGTACACAGCGTCAGTCAGACAGACACACACAAACACATACAGCAGGCTCACACAGTATATGCAGCTCACAGAACAGACGTTATGTAGATGTATAGACACAGGTGTGAACAGGGTCATGTGACACTGACATGTTAGCAACGGCAATGATAGCATCAGCTAGCTGACTTGTACATGTTTTTAGTACAGTCATGGATGTCACCCTCAGCAGGATTTTTCTTTTACCGCCGTTCTAGTCTGACTGACTTTACAGCACAAGCATTCACCCATTCACACATATTCACACATTCACACACATTCACACACCTTCACACATTCACACACCTTCACACATTCACCCATTAACACATATTCACACATTCACACACCTTCACACACCTTCACACATTCACCCATTCACACACATTCATGCATACACACACCTTCACACATTCACAGACATTCATACATTCACACACATTCATATATTCACACAAATTCACACACACATTCACCCATTCACACATACGCACACATTCACACACATTCATACACATTCAGACACACATTCACACACATTCACACACATTCACGTACATTCACACACACATTCACACACGCATTCACACACAAATTCACACACACATTCACACACACATTCACACACATTCACACACGCATTCACACACACATTCACACACACATTCACACACACATTCACACACGCATTCACACACGCATTCACACAAATATTCACACATTCACACACACATTCACACACAATTATACCTTCACACACACATTCACACACATTCATACACATTCTCACACACACATTCACACACATTCACACACACATTCACACACATTCACAAACATTCACACATTCACACATTCACACATTCACACATTCACGCACACATTCACACACGCATTCACACACACATTCACACACGCATTCACACACGCATTCACACAAATATTCACACATTCACACACACATTCACACACAATTATACCTTCACACACACATTCACACACATTCATACACATTCTCACACACACATTCACACACATTCACACACACATTCACACACATTCACAAACATTCACACATTCACACATTCACACATTCACACATTCACGCACACATTCACACACGCATTCACACACACATTCACACACACATTCACACACACATTCACACATTCACACACACATTCACACACGTTCACACACACATTCACACACACATTCACACACGTTCACACACATTCACACAAACATTCACACATTCACACACACATTCACACACACATTCACACACACATTCACACATGTTCACACACATTCACACAAACATTCACACATTCACACACACATTCACACACAATCATACCTTCACACACACATTCACACACATTCATACACATTCACACACACATTCACACACATTCACACACACATTCACACACATTCACACACACATTCACACACACATTCACACACACATTCACACACATTCATACACATTCACACACACATTCACACACATTCACACACACATTCACGTATATTCACGCACTCATTCACACATGCATTCACACACACATTCACACACAATCATACCTTCACACACACATTCACACACATTCATACACATTCACACACACATTCACACACATTCACACATTCACACACACATTCACACATTCACACACACATTCACACACATTCACACAAACATTCACACATTCACACATTCACACACACATTCACACTCATTCATAGACACATTCACACAAACATTCACACATTCACACATTCACACACACATTCACACACATTCACACAAACATTCACACACACATTCACACACATTCACACACATTCACGTACATTCACACACACATTCACACACAAATTCACACACACATTCACACACACACATTCACACAAATATTCACACATTCACACACACATTCACACACACATTCACACACACATTCACACACGCATTCACACACGCATTCACACAAATATTCACACATTCACACACACATTCACACACATTCACACACAATTATACCTTCACACACACATTCACACACATTCATACACATTCTCACACACACATTCACACACATTCACACACATTCACGTACATTCACACACACATTCACACACATTCACACACACATTCACACACACATTCACACACATTCACACACATTCACACATTCACACACACATTCACACACATTCATACACATTCACACACACATTCACACACATTCACACACATTCACACACACATTCACACACATTCACACACACATTCACACACATTCACACACATTCACACACACATTCACACACATTCACAAACATTCACACATTCAAACATTCACACATTCACACATTCACGCACACATTCACACACGCATTCACACACACATTCACACACACATTCACACACACATTCACACACACATTCACACATTCACACACACATTCACACACACATTCACACACGTTCACACACACATTCACACACACATTCACACACGTTCACACACATTCACACAAACATTCACACATTCACACACATTCACACACACATTCACACACACATTCACACATGTTCACACACATTCACACAAACATTCACACATTCACACACACATTCACACACAATCATACCTTCACACACACATTCACACACATTCACACACACATTCACACACATTCACACATTCACACACACATTCACACACACATTCACACACACATTCACACACAATCATACCTTCACACACACATTCACACACATTCATACACATTCACACACACATTCACACACATTCACACACACATTCACGTATATTCACACACTCATTCACACACGCATTCACACACACATTCACACACAATCATACCTTCACACACACATTCACACACATTCATACACATTCACACACACATTCACACACATTCACACATTCACACACACATTCACACATTCACACACACATTCACACACATTCACACAAACATTCACACATTCACACATTCACACACACATTCACACTCATTCATACACACATTCACACAAACATTCACACATTCACACATTCACACACACATTCACACACATTCACACAAACATTCACACACACATTCACACACACATTCACACACACATTCACACACACATTCACACTCATTCATACACACATTCACACACACATTCTCACACACATTCACACACACATTCACACACACATTCACACATTCACACACACATTCACACACACATTCTCACACACATTCACACATTCACACACACATTCACACACACATTCACACATTCACACATTCACACATTCACACACACATTCACACACACATTCACACATTCACACACACATTCACACACACATTCTCACACACATTCTCACACACATTCACACATTCACACACACATTCTCACACACATTCACACACACATTCACACACACATTCACACACACATTCACACATTCACACACACATTCACACACACATTCTCACACACATTCACACATTCACACACACATTCACACACACATTCACACATTCACACACACATTCACACACACATTCTCACACACATTCACACATTCACACACACATTCACACACACATTCACACATTCACACACACATTCACACACACATTCTCACACACATTCTCACACACATTCACACACACATTCACACACACGCACATTAAGTACCCACTCGTACAGTCACTCACACACCAATGGAGCAGCCAATAGGAGCAAAGGGCCCACAGCCAACCTGTATGTGTGTGTATGTGTATGTGTGTGTATGTGCGTGTGTGTGTGTGTGTGTGTGTGTGGATAGATTCTCATTGTTATTTAACAATTACGATAACAACTCCCATCATGCCCCGCTTCTTATGTCTTTTGTTTTGTTGTTATGGAGAGACCCCTAGTGACAGAAACTGTATACTACTAATTCTAAATCATCAGAAGCAATAAAAATACTACATGTCAATTATGTTGTATGTGACGCTAATGACCTCATACACTTCCTTCAGTGTATTTTCTTTATTTTACGTGTATTCTATTTTACAGAGAAATGTAAACGGCAACAGTAAACACTGGTAATACACCCTCTGCAGGTAAATGAATAAGTCAGCATCTGGTTTGGAGATGTTTGAATACTAAGTGTCACTAAATACCTCCCCTCATCTCACCAGTTGATCTGGGGTGTTGTGACTGAGCTACCTATCAGATGTGAACAACAGTCTTTGATTTCTGGTTTCAGTGTGAGCTTAGTCTTATTTCATTCATTTCATGTTCCTGTGACCAGACATTAGGCAGACATTTCCTTTTTGCTCCTCGCTGAGCCCAGCTCCTCTCAAAGCTCTCTCCTCTTCCTGTTGCACTGCTTGTTGACCTTTGGTCCCGCTGGTCTGGCTGGTTGATGAGGGTAGTTCTGTTATATGCAAAACATGGTTCAGTAATAAAGGTAAAAAATGGTTGAGTAAAACAAAGATGTAGCAAAGATTCAGGCACTGATGCACCAATCTCATAATGGTTATGCACACGGTCCATAATGAAGTAACAGTCCTCTTTCAGACATGCTGTTTCTCAGTCTGTGTTGTTTCTTCACAAACAGGTTATTTTTTATTGTCTCCCCTCCAGGCTGTCCATTAGGTTTCTTTGGGAAGGACTGTTCTCAGATCTGTCAGTGTAGAAATGGAGCTGACTGTGACCACATGTCTGGACAGTGCACCTGTCGCACCGGCTTCATGGGCCGACACTGTGAACAAAGTATGGTCTTTTTTTCTTTCCTCCTTCCTACCTTTCCATCTTTCCATCTGTCTTTCTTTCTTTCTTTCTTTCTTTCTTTCTTTCTTTCCTGCTTTCCTTCATTCCTTTCTTTCTTTCCATCTGTTTTTCTTTCTTTCTTTATTTCCTACTTTCCTTCCTTCCTTCCTTTCCTTCTTTCCATCTGTCTTTCTTTCTTTCTTTCTTTCCTGCTTTCTTTCTTTATTTCCTGCTTTCCTTCCTTCCATCTTTCTTTTCTTTCCATCTTTCTTTCCTTCCTCCCTTCCTTCCTTCCCTCTCCATTAGAGTGTATTTGTGTTATCAATGCACTCTCACTTCTATTTCAGCTCCACTTGATGCTTAAACTTTATCTACCTACACTTTTAGTAACACTTGACCTCCTTTCTTAATAAACTGCTCTACACTATGTTTATACATGGCCTAGTGGACCATGGTTTGTGTCATTGATGCACAATGTTTCACTCTTATTTACCTAGTTATCACTTTTTTATGGCAGATGTTAAGGCAACAACTACTAGCCAAGCACAGCACAGCAGTAGTATTATTAGTAGTATTATCCCCGACATGAAAATGATTGGGGGGGTATAGTCGACTGTCTGTCTGTCTGTCTGACTGTCTCTCCATGTCTGTCTCTCTGTCTCTCTGTCTGTCTGTCTGTCTGTCTCTCCATCTGTCTGTCTCTCTGTCTCCCTGTCTGTCTGTCTGTCTGTCTGTCTCTCCATCTGTCTGTCTCTCTGTCTGTCTGTCTGTCTCTCTGTCTCTCCGTCTGTCTGTCTGTCTGTCTGTCTCGCTGTCTGTCTGACTGTCTCTCCATCTGTCTGTCTCTCTGTCTCTCTGTCTGTCTGTCTGTCTGTCTGTCTCTCCATCTGTCTGTCTGTCTGTCTCTCTGTCTGTCTCTCCGTCTGTCTGTCTGTCTGTCTGTCTGTCTGTCTCTCTGTCTCTCTGTCTCTCTGTCTGTCTGTCTGTCTCTCTGTCTCTCCGTCTGTCTGTCTCTCTGTCTGTCTGACTGTCTCTCCATCTGTCTGTCTCTCTGTCTCTCTGTCTGTCTGTCTGTCTGTCTCTCCATCTGTCTGTCTCTCCGTCTGTCTCTCTGACTGTCTCTCCATCTGTCTGTCTGTCTGTCTGTCCACAATCATTTTTTAGTCTGTAGCATATCTGACAAACTATACTAACTAGCTTCACCGACATTTATACATATATTACTGTAACAATGATAAGTAGTTATGCCTTTTAATGTTTTGATTTTTGAACAAATTATAATAGTTTTCCATGGGAAGATAATTTAAAGGTGACTCTTAAAGTTGTTCATCTTCTCCATAGCATATGTCCAAACCATATCCACTCGTCTAGACTCACCAGAGGAATGGAGGATTTTCAGATACTGATGCATCTGTTGTACATTTTTGGGGGGGTGTTGTTGACTCTCGTCTCTTGTTTCTAGAGTGCCCTCCTGGATCATACGGTTATGGCTGCCGTCAGGTCTGTGACTGTCTAAATAACTCCACGTGTGATCACATGACTGGAACATGTTACTGCAGTCCAGGCTGGAAGGGAACACGCTGTGACCAAGGTGAGGGCCAATGGTGACATCATCACTGTGAATGTGGAGAGGACTGAGGAGCAGTGGCGGATCCAGGATTTTTCTAGACCAGGGGCCCTAATGGGGCCACATTTTTCACAGAGGGGCCAAGTATATGTCCAACATTAACATTTTCTTATTTGGATTATTATTAAGATGTATATATATTTAACAGGCATTCCTTGTTTATCATTGGCTCTATAGCCTTGAGCAAAAATACACATAATTGAATATATTTTGCAAATTGTGCCTTGTTCAAGTACATTGTGTAAGTCAAAAAAGCTTAACAATAGAAATCATTTTTCATATTTACTGAATATTAAACTGGGGTGCACAGAAAACAAGATAAGGCACTTTTTTCCAATTATGTAAGTATGTAATACATAAAATACTTTTTGAAATACACATTCAAAAAAGTTAATCTTTTTAAGTATATTATTACAGCATTTAGAACAGAAAAACTTGACACAGTCAAGTTGTAAAAAAGAAAAGAAAAAGGCAAGTGACAGGACTGGGGCATTTCAGGGGCCAATCAGATTTCACTGGTGTCAGTGCCCCTCTGGCCCCGCCCCTGGATCCGCCCATGCTGAGGAGGGAGTGAATGATTGAGATTACATTTGACATGAACTAAAACTGCAAACATGTAGTAACCTGTAATAAACTGAAAACAGCCCTTTCTCGCAATGTTCAAAGAAGGGAAAAAAGATCCTAAAGTCTAAACTGCACGTTTTTCCAGACCCTCTTCTAAATGAGTGGGTTCTACTCAGCAACATGTCCAACCGTCCCACCAAGTATCATGAAAATCCATCAAGTAGATTTTATGTAATCCTGCTGACAGACAAACAAACCAACCAACAAAGAAACAGTGAAAACATAACCTCCCTGAAGTACAGATGTATAAGCTAAAAGGTGGCAAAGACCCACACCCCTTTCTCCATCAGACATCACACATCTCCACCTTGGTGAACAAATTGACTATACACCTTAAAGTTTCAGTATACACCGAATCCACCGTGCCTGGATCTAAACCACCAATCAGAACCAGGAGGAGTGTCTGACGGAGTGTCAATCACTCTAATGCGACCACTACGGGGAGCTGCCCTCTGTCCCCGCATGCTCTCACTTGGTCAAATAGGATAGCTTCCTCTGTAGGGAGGGGCTTCCTCTGTGGGGAGGGGCTTCCTCTGTGGGGACGGGCTTTGGAGGCTGGAATCTGTACTTAGCTAAGTCTGCTCTCATCTCGGTGTTAGTGACTAGAGTTTTGAGGAAATTAAAGAAGGTCCAGTGTGTTAACATCACTGTAGAGCATTGTGATTGGAAACAACATAAACTGGCAGTTTACTAAACTGTAAACTGTTCATGGTACAGGAAGGCTTGGAGCCTAAACGATACAAAAAGACAACACCCACACAAGCCACAACCTGTTTACCCTGATGCTGAAGTATGTGCTGCTGTACAACCACACTACACAGCAGCCTTTATACTCCAGAAATCCTCCTCCACCATGAAAAGTTTTTCATTAGTTTGTATAGTATTGTATCTTTGTATCTTTATACAATATGCAGTTGTGTAATGACAATTCAAATGAATCTTCGTATCTTCAATGGAATCTAGAAAGTGTTGTGACTGTTGCAGAGAGAAACCACTTCGTTGTCCAAACGTTGACCTTTATCTACATTTGAAAGAATAACTGCTTTGTCAAGTTGTTACTTTTAAATGTGGAGGTAATGTTTAATAAGGCCTAACAGACTCTTGTTGTCTCTCTTTGTTTATTTCCATCTCCTCCTGTCTGCAGCTGGTGTTGTGGTGCTGGGTAGCCTCAACACTCTGACCAGTGCAACCATGCAGATGGACACCTACCAGATCGGATCCATCGCAGGAATCATCATTCTGGTGTTTCTGGGGGTCTTTATTCTCCTCCTCTTCATCATTTACAGGAATAAGCAGAGGGGCAAAGAAACCACCATGCCAGCTGTGACCTACACTCCTGCTTTGAGGGTCACTGCAGATTACACCATCACAGGTATATTACAGATTAGATGTATTAGATGTACTGTTACTACTCTACACTATAACCTGTTAATAGGATAAGATAAGATAAGATAAGATAAGATAAGATAAGATATCCCTTTATTAGTCCCACAGTGGGGAAATTTACATTATTGCAGCAGCACAGTGTACAAAAGCACAGCAGGAGGAGGGGAAATAATATTTAAAAAAAATACAATACAATAAAGGAGGGGGGTAAAGTGTCTCAAAAATATTTCACAAATACTATAACAAAAGTGTCTCAGTATTGCAATAAAAAGTACTACAAATAGTTAGGTCTACTGGGAGCAGTGCTGATTGTACAGTCTAACAGCTGCAGGAAGGAAAGACTTGCGAAAGCGCTCCTTCACACACTTTGGGTGAAGCAACCTGTCGCTGAAGGAGCTCTCCAGTGCTGTTACTTGGTCCCGCATCGGGTGGGAGTGATTGTCCATCATGGATGACAGTTTTGTTGTCATCCTCCTTCCTCCCACCACCTCCACTGGGTCCAGGGGGCATCCCAGGACAGAGCTGGCCTTCCTTATCAGTTTGTCAAGTCTTTTCCTGTCCGACACTGAGATGCCGCTGCCCCAGCAGACCACACCATAAAAAATGGCTGATGCCACCACGGTGTTGTAAAATGTCTTAAGGAGTGCTCCCTGCACTCCAAAGGACCTCAGTCTCCTGAGCAGGTAGAGTCTGCTCTGGCCTTTCCTATAAAGTGCAGTGGTATTGTCTGTCCAGTCCAGTTTATTGTTCAGGTGAACACCCAGGTACTTATAAGATGTCACCATCTCAATGTCTGTTCCCTGAATGTTCACCGGGTCCGGGGGGGAGTGTGTGTGCCTGCGGAAATCAACCACCAGTTCCTTGGTTTTCCCTGCGTTGATCTGGAGTTGGTTCCGCTGACACCAGGAAAAAGCTCAAGGGTGAGCGGGAGCTACTGCAACAGGCTGCCACTAGCGCGGCGCCATCTTAACAACGATGGCGTTGTTAAGATGGCGCCGCGCTAGTACAAGTATAACGAAAATACTAATTAGTTTTTGATGTTGTCTGCAGTCCCATAAAACAATAACAAACTTATACTATCAGTTGTATAACAGCACACACAATGTATGCACACAATGCTTCAATAATCACTGTCCATGGCTCTGGACTGGGATTAGACAAAAGTCCAGGGGCCTTGTGTGCGTAGGATTGGCGTCAGAAGGTGGCATATGGACAAACATATTTGCGTGCCACAAATATTCTGATTTATAAAACAGTGTGCATGCACGTCGTACGCTGATTTCCCTTTATAAATCACAAACTTCTCTAAATGTGGCGCACCTGTACAGCTTCATGACACGCCCACAGTTGCCTATAAAAGGCCAGTGAAACGCCCCTGATTAATATTAATGATTACTGAATTAATTAGGAGCATCACGAAGAAACGGGCAAAAAAAGAAACTCCACACAATGTAAAGTTGAAATTCTTGTCGGAGTGGTGGAAACAAGAAAGGCAACAGTCTTTGGAGGAAACTCTGCTGGAGTAACAAACACCAAAAAGGCCTCACAATGGCAGCAGGTGACCGAAGCCATTAATGCTGCTGCCTCAGAAGGTCGGACTGTGGCAGAGGTCAAAAAGAAGAGGTCCGACCTGAAAGTTAATGCAAAGAAGCGCATTGCGTTACACCGGCGGAGTGTGTGTGCCACGGGAAACCGGAGCTCAACCCATCCGATCAGAAGCTGGCATAACTGGGGAATCTCTCCTGAGTTGTGACGGAGGCGACAAAATTTAGACAACTACAACAGAGAAAAGAGAACGTTTCATGGATTTTTACATTATTCTTAGAAGCCATCCAACACGCACAGCTCCAGCATCAAGGCTGCGCCCAACACTATGTATCAGTATAATATAATATTTCCATTTGAATAACAACAATGACGACAACATTGTCCCAGAGGGTTAAAAAGTTATATTATAAAGTTTGACAGGAAAAATTAAAACAAAATCTTTGCAATTTACTAAAATCTTTATTTATTGTGGCTGTTGGTTGATCATATTGTCATCTCACATAAATAAACTGCAATGCCACAACAGGTCATTGACACTTGTAACACTTTAAGAGTTGTTAGAAACCTACACACAGGCAGGAGAAAACGAAGTATATTAAAACGGGGTGATGTTACCTCTGATCAAGAAAGATGCGGCTTTGACCAAAACATGCATGCACACAGCTATGTGATCGCGCAGCACATCTCCACACATAAAACTCCAAACCACACATACAGGCAGGAGAAAAGGAAGTATATTAAAACGGGGTAATGTTTTGTTGAAATTCATAAGCTGTTATGGACATGAATCAATTAGATAATTTGTCAGGATGGAGACACTTTACATTACAAGTATACATGTAGCAGTTTAATCCTATGATAATAAAAAATAAATAAAAAATTCCTGGATCCAGACGGTGATCCAGATCACCACCAAAATCTAATCGATTCTTCCTTGGGCCACTTCTGTCATCTCCTGAAAATGTCATCAAAATCTGTCCATTACTTAAAAAAAAATCCTGGTAACAAACCAAGAAACAAACCAACCAACGCCGGCAAAAACATAACCTCATCCCTTGGTGGAGGTAATGATGATGATAGTAAGATTAATAATAATAATGGTAATGATGATGATGAGGAAGGAACAGGCAAGTGCTTAGTCTCAATGAAATAATTTATTAAACTAAATAATTACTAATACAGGATAAACAGGATTGATTTGTGGGCATGAAACCATGAAATGAATCTGTTGTGGACCACGCGGCGTCCACCATCGGAGCCTATTATGGACGTGTAAAGTGGAGTTTGCAGAGCTGAAAAGGGAACTGTATTCCATTGAGCAGCTCATCGAGGACCTCCTTCAGCAGCAAACAGAGCTACAGTATGTTCACAGCTAACAAGCCTCGGACCAGCATATCGCCAGCGGTCGACCCTCGTCAGGCTTCACCATGTGTGGTCAGTGGCCGGCAGAGATTGCATCCCACTCTCCACTTTCTTCTACCACTGGCCAAGTTTCCCCCGGAGCCTGTCCTCCTCTCCTTCCACCTCCTGCTCTCTGAGTGGACTGTGTTCGCCAGACCTTCCCCCGGAGCCTGTCCTCCTCTCCTTCCACCTCCTGCTCTCTGAGTGGACTGTGTTCAGCGTACTGTCAGAAAGTGCTCCACACCAGCCTCTGCCACCTCGTCCTCAGGCTCTCTGTCTCCTATGACATCCCTCCACAGGTGCAAATGTCCTCATTTGTCACTGCTGCATGTGGAGCCCGACAAACTATTCCACTGAGCGCCAGATCCAGTGACTTCTCTCCCCTTCGTCACTGTCACCTTCTGCCCCCCCCAGGCTTCAGATCAGGTAATCAATCAGCTAGCTCACCTGCACTCAGCGTGCTCGTCATTGATTGGCCGTAAACTTAGATCAAAGCTCTCAGTCTGCAAAGGAAAATCTGACGTGGAGCAACCAGATTTTAGTTGTTGGAGATTCCATCATCAGATTCCTAAAACTTCCTGGTGCGGTAACTGACTGTCTCTCAGGAGGAAAGATGACTGATTGTATTGGACTAGTTCCTGCTCTTATTGACATTCATCCCTCTGTCCACACTGCGATATACACACCAGTACGACATCATGGTCTAGCAATCCATTAAACTGCATTACGAACTTGAGTCTTTTACATGCACAGAGGTGTGTCCTGTCTGGTCCTACTCCCACTCTGACCAGGAGTTCTGCATGTTTTAGCTGTCTTTCTATCCTACACCTGTAGATGCAAAATTTTACCAAAGCCACTGGATTTGGTTTTATTAGTAACTTTGATTCTTTCTGAACCAAATGGGAACTGTTCAAACATGATGGTTTGCATCCTAACAGGAAGTGATCTGTGCTTTCACTAATTTTATTACTTTTAGCCTGGTTTTATATCCCCAACAGTATGTCTCACCAATTCATTCATTCCTGTTAGGATCAGTGAAGGCCAGCACACATCGAGTCTTCCCCCTAAAAAAATTATCTTTAAACCAGCCAAGAATGACAGACTGTGGGCGGGTTTGCAATAATACACAAAACATGATTTTAGTTGTTCCCCAGTGTCTCTTGGCTGCTTCTCCACCTTTGAGTGTAATTGTTTTATTTTATACGATTAGACACCTGTGCTCTGTGTTTTAATCTTCCGTCCCCCTAAATAAATCTCTGGTTTAATCCAGGAATCCTCAGTCATTATGTCAAAGTACAACAGAGTTCTTATTCTCTGTGATTTTTATATCCACGTTTGTTGCTCCTCTTCCTCCTCATTTACTTTTAGATTATTTTCATTTGAGTGCAGCCCAGCCACGACAAAAGACACACACTTGACCTTGTGATCCTGTGGTCTCGGTGTGGATGATGTGACTTTGGTTGATTTTGTCATGTCTGATCAAAATGCCGTGTTCTTCCAGGTTTCACTCCTTTCTCCTGATCCTAAACCCTCCACACTGATCCACCCTGCCCCCTTAATTCACTCTGTGTTCCTCGCTTCTGCCACAAACATAAAGAATTGCCAGTGATCTACATGACTGCAGTATTGAGGAGCTGGTCATGCTTTTAATAGTCCATGCACTGCTGTTTTAGACTCTTTAGCTCCAGTTACATATAAAAAGTTGAAAACTTTCTTGTCAGCCATGGCTGAATGAAGAACTAAGGGAACTCACCTGGAACAGACTGTTCCACTGTCAGTCATCCACCGGGTTATAAAAGCTGTTTTTCAGACGGTTTGTCCAGATATTTTAACTATTATTTTCCTCTAATTTTAAACATGCCACTGTCTGCCCCCTTTTAAAGACATCGTCTCTAGATCCCTCTGTTTTAAGCAATTTTAGACCAACCTCTAAGCTGCCGTTTTTATCAAAAATATTAAAAAGCTCATCTCCATACAACTGATTTCTTTTATGAACCAGAACAACATTTTTAGTGTGTTTTCTGCCATCAACACAGCACTGAGACTGTGAATCAAGACATGGACGGGTTGAATGAATCAAAGTGGAGAATAAACTTATCAACTAAACCAGGAAATAAAACTAAACATGAGACAATAGGTTTAAAGAGGAACACTTGGTCTGTATGAAATCAGACTGAGATGCTTTTAAACAGTGACTCATTCAGTGCATTCTGGTCAGAGTTTCTGTCACCTTGTCATTTCTCAGATTCTCACCCACGAACATGTGAGGCACACCCCAGCAACTATTTCTCCAATCCCAGCTACCATACCCTGACCCAGTGCACCAGTGGCCCGTATGGAAAGGTATGGACATGGATTTTGGAAGAGATGGCTTAGCAGGAATTCTGTGCAGAATGTGTCTATAAATGAACATTCTAAAAACTGTTTGTCCCTGAATTCTTTTTCAGGCCAAGAGCAACCAGATGTTATTGAACCTGAATAACGTGGACCAGAGAAAAGGGGCTCCTCCAGTTGATCACATTGGGACACTTCCTAGAGACTGGAAACAACGGGACTGCTTCAACGACCTGGGTGAGGCATGGAATGCATAAATGCTGGACGTTTTGATAGTAAACCTCTATCCCACCCCTCCTCCCCAACAACTCATTAATGATTGTTTTTGCAATCCACAGTACAGAAAAAAGCCTTTTTAAAATTTGTATCATTGTTGGAAAAAGAGCTATAATTGACCCAATGGATCATCATGTGAGTCTCCGATAGACTAGTTTACTGACTTTACTGTCAGGAAGGACTTCATGAGATTTCATATGATAGACATTCTGGTCTGTTTTTTTGTTTTTTTTACACATGCTTTCTCAGTGAGCAAGAAAATTAGAAAATCAGCCTTCATAATGTTAAGTCTTGCTGTATGCAGATGACAAAGATATATCTCTACTTAACCAGATCCCCCAGTTCTATGGTTGTTCTTATGTTAGAATTAGCAGTGTTTTAGGACTCAAAATGCAGAACTCAGGCTCAGACAAGGAGTACAATTTTAAAGTACAATTTTTTTGTACAAAAGTTATAACAAAAACTCAGTCATTGGAGCAGGCAGGTAAAACAACAAAAAGGTGTCTTCTCACAGCTGAATCCACCAGAATCCAGTGGGTTACCAGAACGTGACCACAGCGATTAGGAGGAGAATGGAACTGAGGGTCAGGAAACACGGTCAGGAACAGAGAAGGCAGGTTCAACAAACACACGAGAAGTTTATCCAAAAAATCAAGAGTCATAGCAGGAATACTGGGAGAGTAAAGGGATGATCTGAGGGAGAATGGAGTGAAGAGCCAGGGCTTATATACTGCAAGTCAGGTGAGGTGATGAGCCACATAGACAGGGGGAGACAGAAAAGAGACACAAGGAAGGGCAAAACACTGGACACACGAGGGGAGAGGGAGGCAGACTGCCCCCTCCTAACATCTCACTCACTATTATCAGTATTTGGATAAATAAAAAACCAAAACTTTTCAAATCAAGCAATTAAGTATAACCTGGCACAATTTAGATTTAGAAGACATCAAATGAGTACAGATGCAGTAAAAGTGTACATGCATTCACTGATACTGTCACATTTTTCATACTGTATTACAACCTGGGCTCAGACAAATAGTACAGCAATGCAACCACTTCATAGTCTGTGTAAACAAGCATAGAAGATAATGGATTAAAAAAAACTCATTTTCATCATTACTGCAATATAGTTAAAAAGTATAACCTTTTGACATTTGAACATTTTTTTGTTCATGGCTAATGTTAATTCATCATTCATAATCAAGCACCACAACCTCTTAAACAGTTCATAACAACATGTAGTGCAGCTTCATCAGGTCAGCAAGAGCCTCGACCAGAGGGGACTGTTACGTTACATTTAGGTCTACAACATTTGGGCAAAACTGCTTTTCAGTTAAGGCTGCTGGGATTTTGAATTCTTTACCCCTGAGTATCAGAGACTGTGGTCCTTTTAAACATTTTAAAGATCATTTTAAAAAGTGGTTGAAGGATATCAGGCATGTGGTCACTGAACCCAGAGACACTGGAAGAAGTCAGCAGTGGTCCTGAGTGTCTGGTTGTAATGAGTTGTTGATGGTGTACTCTCTAACTGGACACTAGTCGTATTCTGTATGTTTGTGTAGGGAGGGTTGGGTTTGCTCTGTATTTTAGACCTTTTGTATAGTTTTTTATTGTGTTTGTGCTGATTTATTATAATTGCTGTAACCTGCACATCATTCTGCCTCTACCCAGGGACTATAGATGAAAATGAGCTCTTAGCTATATCTGGTACTATATATGTATTGTGCATTGTCCCTGCTAAATAAACAATAAATAAGTTTAAAAAATAAACAAATATTTATTTATAAATAAAAATGAAATGACAAAGAAATAAAGATTCATTCATTAATTGTACGATTGAAAGCAGAAAGAGAGAAATGGCTGTTAGTGGTTGGCTGTCTGACCAAACAGATTTAGACAGAAGCTAGATTGGAATTATAATAATCTATTTTACTTTAGGTGCTTTGACATGGTTTGAGGATTTGTTATGCAGAATGACTCTGAAATGTTAATACATGCAATTACCACAAGATACTTTGATTATTGCTATTTTCCTTTCATTGGATTGCCTAAAAAACATAAATGATAAAAAAAATTAAACGTTAGTATTTCTATGTACTAATTTATAATCAGCACAACAATAACAATTTGCACTCAACACTCCATAATGTCCCTACTTGTATGTGGAGTTGTGTTGTTACCTGAGAACAGCTATCTGGTATTTGTATTTTAATTAATGGGAGATTTTTGTTTCTTCTAACATCAATTCCACATTTTCTGTGTACTGAACATTTTCATTTTCAACATTTCTCTTGCCATAATAGTCTCTCACATTATTTCAACTTCCACCAGTCTCCAATCTTCCTTATTTAAATTTCTCTTCTCATCAGGGGCCTACGGAGTTGACAGGAGATACACTGGAAAATCGTTACAAGGTATGTCCTAGAATTCTAAATAAATACTCACCTGCTTGTCTTAATGCTGGTGATCACCATTCAGTGTCTCCGGTGTCCATGTCATCCAGATCTGGTGGACGGCACACTCTATCATGCCAGCTCCTGTTCCCTCAACAGCTATGAAAACCCATATGCTACAATAAAGGACCCTCCCCAGCTGACAGCTAAAAACACAGAGTGTGGCTATGTGGAGATGAAATCACCGGCCAGACGGGACTCGCCATACGCTGAGATCAACAACAGCAGCCCGACCAACAAACCCAATGTCTATGAAGTTGGTGAGGAGGTTAACCTTACATTTGTTGCTCTGTGACTGCTTTTGAAAACTATTGTTCAGTTCCATTTCCTGCCGTTTGTACCGGTACTGTATGTCCTACTAGTGGACCTGATGCTTGGTACATTTCACTATGCTAATAATACAAGTATTAATAGCAGTATCATTGAACAGGTTGCATTCTTTGCATGTGTATCCGTGGAATCTGTAGTAGAAGTAGTAGTTGTAGTACTAGTGGTAGTAGTAGCAGTAGAAGAAGAAGCATCAAGAGTAGAATCAGTATTGGGTGATATACATGTTGAAAGAGAGACAAGGACAAACCTGGCTGACATTACAAATAGCTCAGTGAGAAACACCAGACTGAGGTGTAGTAATACTTAGTAATAGTTATTTACTTACTACTAAATGCTTATTCAGTAGTATTCATAGTGGCACTATTAGTATTAGAATTAGTTGTAGTATACTTACATATATACATCATACAGAAACATGCTTCATATGCAGGCCTTTGTCACATTTGTATGACATGAAATACCACCCTGTGATGAACTGGGGACCTGCTCAGGGTGCACCCCGCCCCTCCCCCTCCATGACAGCGACATGTTTGTGCTCGTTGCACACAGGCCTGCTGCACTGAGAACAGCAGCTTCAACTGTTCTGTCTTTGGCAGTGGGGCAGATCTTGCTCCTCTTCCTCTTCCCTTGGTCCTCCTGTCTGATGTCCTCCTGTGGCTGGGTGATGGCTGCGTTTTGTGTTTCTACCCTACATCTTCCTGTTGCCTCAGTAATATGCTTGTGGAGGTGGGCGTGTCCTCCATGCTCCTCTGCATACGTGGCATGACGAGCTCTTAGCCTAGCTCCTTGATGAATAGCTGCCCTGTCCGTGTTCTCCTTACATGAGGAGGTGAACCATCTGAGCCATTGTGTCCACTCCTCCTTTTGTTTTGTTGTAGTACTGGATCACTTCTGGTTTCTTCTTCACACTGTTGTCATCCACTGCTCTGTCGTCGTGGTGCTGAGGAGGACAACAGCCTTTCTCTTCTTCAGCACAGAGCTCATCATGGTCATGTTGTCATTGAATCCAGATTCTGAGCTGTACATCTTCCTCCATTTGGATGGTTTCATGACAGGTTTATGTCTGCTTTATTCTGGAGAAGAGTCCCACAATGGTTATAGGTTCTTCTCAAGGAGCTTCTCAGCCAGAGGGACACTGGTGAAGAAGCTGTCCTTTGTGATGTTGACCTATTATAAAAACAAACAAAAAAATTAACAAAAAAATGAAACAATTTACTCAACATGGATTTCTGTAAATTCTAACACTAAAAAAACTGAATGCATTTTCCATTGTATTGTATTTTATTCCATTCTACTCTTGTGCTTAAGAATAAATCAGTTTCTCACATAGTAAAACATAAACACTATGAAAGATTGGGAATAAAATGATCTCGTTATTGCAGTAAAACGAGTTTATTCAATAATATTTTAACTTCTGTGTTGTATAATCAATCACTTCTGTGTTGTATAATCAATCACTTCTGTGTTGTCTAATCAATCAGTTCTGTGTTGCATAATCAATCAGTTCTGTATTGTATAATCAATCAGTTCTGTATTATATCATCACCTGTCTGTCTGGTTCTGTGCTCTGTAAGGTTCCTCTGAACCTCCTCTCCTGACTGTCTCCCTCTATAGACCGTTCCATCTATCACATAAGGGACCCTCACATCACATCCAGAAGGTTTTAATCCCGTAATTTGAAGGCTTGCTGGTCATGTATTGTATTGTATTATAAGAACTTGCTCCTCCCCCAGAATGACACAAGCTGCTTGTCTCTGGTGACACAGTCACTGGGGATAAACAGTCTTCTGCTATTGGCCAGGAAACAGTCCCACATGTACCTGAAGGCCACCATGTGGTCTGTTTCCAGTTTCCAAGCCCTGGTCCTCTTGTCATCAAACCGTAAGAAGCTGCAGATATCCTCATACCTCCAGAGCCTGATGGCAGCCTTGTACATTGGATCCAGCAGATCCAGAATCAGCTCCCCCAAGGACACCTCCCAGCTCTTGTCTCCCCTGTAAGGAGGGTCAAACCTATGAAGACCATGAATTCCTCTTTTTTGATGCTCTTCCCCTCTTTCCCTTTTGCTGCTGATGCTCATCGTCCCTCTAAGTTGGTGCATTGTAGAACCTCCTCAATGATGATGTCACTGATGAACATATCCCAGGCATCTTTTGGTGAATGAGCTGTTGAACCAGGTGCAGGTCTTGCAGCTCCTCAGGATGCTGAGGCTCCTTGTTTTGTCCTGAATGGGGGGGATGTTCATTCCAGTAAGACCTTTCTACTCAGTCTATTTGACTGGGTCTGAGTTTCCTCTTCAGACGACTCATCAGATGAGTCTATGTCATCAAAAGAGTCTCTTCATCTAGAAGAGCTGGACTCTGAGACACACCGACAACTCTAGCCTGACCTGGTGGCTCATAGACTCAGCATCAGGACCAAGAACTGCCTCCTCATCTTCCTCATCCTGTTGTGCAAACAGCATCAGGACCATTTCAGTTGCATATCTGGCATGACTAGGACCAGCCATACTAACACTCTGGATAAAGAAAATAAAAAGCAAAAGAATATTTTCACACATCTATTAGTTTAGTATTTACTGTTCAAGATAATCTTAACCTGTTTTCTGAGGTAAAACTATCATAAAATAAGACTTACATGCGTCAGATGTGTAAAAGCAGCCTTGTTGAGTTGTGAAATGTTTACAGGTGAGTCATCAATGGATGACTACAGTGACAACAGGTGCAATGGAGAGGCAAAAGCAAGACCACGCCCAAAAAGGGAGGAGTTTTGCAAAGGTATAGCAAAGAAATACGCAGTCATGAAATAACACAGACAATGAATACGGGTCATTTTTGATCATGTTGAACATTAGAAGGGTAGAGATACAAAAATGATTTTTATTCAAAAGGATTTTATTCAAAAGGAAAAATCAAAAGCAAGATAATTGAGGAATACTTGGAAAATTGAATGATGAAATTAATTAATTGAAAAGATATATTACATAAAAACTTAGTGGGGTCACTTTTGACCCATTTTGTGCATCAAAGGGTTAATTAATGTCCCAATACCTCGAAGACAGTCTACCTTGTGCAGACGTTGTGCCCTGTGTTTTTTGGTCAAATAAATCTGTGTTTTCTTGTATATCTTGTATATATTCTTGTACATCAAATGTGCATTAATTCATATTATTGACTTTAACAGAGAATTTTCACCAACAAATCAACCTGGTTTTCAGCAGCTGCAGACAGATGTTTCAGTGAAAAACCCTAATAAATCCAGTGCAACTTGGCAACTAGCTGATAAACATAGTTAAAATATTTAGCAGCTACAGAGCTGTGTATTTTTCTCAGGAGTTAGTGCAGACCTAAAGGTGGTTAAATATTAGTCTTCATCAGGTGGTTTGCCTACTTTTTCAGCACTTTGAACTTTATAAAGTAAAAATATACCAATGTTCTGCCAAGTATGGAAAATTGTTCTTGCTCCCAAGTGGACAAAAAGTCAATTGGTGCTTGTGACAGAGCTTTGCTCGTAGTCATTGCATCCCCACAGTTATTGTTGTTGATTTAAAACCTGAATAAAGTGAGATATCTTGAATAAAATATCTCACTCTCCCCTCCGATATAAAAATAACTGGTGGATTTAGTTGTTGGAATGTCCGTCCGTCTGTAATCAGTTTTTGTCCTCTGCATTCTAGCTTCACCTAACTTTATACACATTAATATGGTAAATATGAGAAGTAGTTGTGCCTTTTGACATTTTGGACTTTTTACAAATTTTATTTTTTGTGGTTTCCATGGAAAAATGATGTGGAGGTTAAGGTGGATGTGAAGGGTGGTCCTCTCGCTTCACCAAACTTCACAGATGCAGTTGTGCCTTTTAATGTTTTGATTTTTCTACTATTTCTTTTTTTTGTAATTTTTCCATGGCAAGATGATTTTAAAGTGACTCTGACAGTTGGTCATCTTCTCCATAGCATATATCCAAAACAATGCGCTCTCCAGAGGAATGAAGGATGCCATGTACTGATACATATGTTGTGATGTGTCATCTTCTGATTACTATTGTCTAAAATGTTGAATCTTTAGACAAGAGCTTCATACTTAATTATTCCTGCACCTTCTTTGATTTCAGAGCCAACAGTAGCCACCATCCAGCCAACAGAAGACATCAGTAGCCATGTACAGTTAGGTCAAGATCTGTACGATCTACCAAAAAACAGCCACATCCCCTCTCACTATGACCTCCTGCCAGCCAGAGAGAGTCCATCCTCAGACCACCAGGAGCTGGACAGTGAATAGAACAGAGCCCCGGTCTCGCTGTCAGTCTGCCACCCCAGCACTGGATGTTCCACAAACGATGTGTACCCACAACATACCTTCACTCTTCATTTTATAGGAGTTACTTTTGATGTACAGCTATCTTCATAAGTCATTCCACATATCAGGAAGGTCAGATCTATAACTCTCCAAGCACTCTTTGTCTTTTGCATGTTAACACAACAGATTGTATAAATTGCAAGACATTCAAGACAATCAGATGGTGGAGAAGCATGTGTGATGTTGCATGTTGCATGTGTGATGTTGCACTTGCTTGGACAAAAGTGACCTTTCTATACCTCCTACTCTTACAATGAAATGATTTGGTTTGTCGCATAATGAATGAAATGCTCATCACAATTGTCCTACATTCTGACATTTTTATGATCACATCACACTGAAACATGTTCTTTTGTTTTTGTTCATATTGATATATAGAATATTGTTTTTTTATGCATGAATGGAGTGTCATTATTTAAAGTTATGTGTGAGAGGGGACGGAGCATGGTTATAATATCCAACACTAACGTAGGAAGCCATTACTGTTTAGGAAGCATGGGACGTTAAGCAAACTGAAATGTGAAGAGCTTCCTAAGTATTTGGCATACAGTTCTCCCTTTCCTCTGAATTTACAAACTAGGATGTTTTGGAAACATAATATAATATACCAAAGCTGTCGGAAAAACACTTTAAATTGGTAAAAGCAAATAAAGTCAACAGCAGCAATGGAAGAAGTGACACTAATATTGTTACTGATTTTCTTTCTTATTTATGCTAAGCTAATAGGGAATAAGCCAGTCAATGGCCTGAAATGGTGTCCAATGCATTGAACTAATTTATAGTATTTTCTTTTGCTCCCCTGTTGCAGCTTATCTTGTTCAATCTATTTAATGTTTACCTGCACTCATGTGCTCATAGTGCCTTTTTTCAGCTGCTCTGCCCAATAAATGTTCTCTGCTGTTTTTGCTTTTCCCTGACCGGGAAGCACAAAGCACTGGAACCTTGCATTTAGAGCAGTGTCCAAAATTCATTCCACAACAAACAGTGGAAACAGACGCAGAGCCTGTGACCATGGCTCTACAGTATATATGTTGTGTTACATTATGTTTAGTTATATTTCTGCAGTTGACAATAAATAATATAGAAATTCCCTGTCAACCTTTATTTGACCTAATATCATGCCTAATGTTGCTCTTAGGTATTTATAATTCCTATTCCAAAAACGTGGGAACATTATGTGAAATAACAATAAAAACAGAGTGCAAGGATTTCCCAGTCCTCCTAATCTCAATGCTATACAGTAATATAATACAGTACAATGACAAGATATTTAATCATCAAACTGAAAAACTTTATTGTTTTTTATAAATATACTGTCATTCTGAATCAGAAGCCTAAAGATTGGACAGGTTGATGTTTACCGATGTTTTCATCAGTCAGTATTTGTGAAGAGAGGACTAATGGTGTAAGTTTTGAATGTGAAACTGTCCTATTTTTGCATGGTGTATGACTTGGGTTGCTCAATGGCCACAGGTCTCTACTGTCGTACTTAGTGCTTCATAATACGCTACACATTTTCAATGGTCTGGACTGCAGGAGGCCGGTCTAGTACCTGGGCTCTTTTATACGCTTCAGAATGTGGCTTGGCTTGTCAATCAACAATTTGGATGGTCGTCTTGCTCTTTCGCCCAGAGGACATGACATCCATGGTTTCCAAAGACTGTTTGTAATGCAGTCACTGAGAAATGTTCTTAAATCATCTTTGCTTGACTGAGTCTTTGCGAGGACGTTGATGAGGTACAACCTGAGACACATTGTCTTTGCACTGTTTTCTGATGAATGAAATGTCAAAAGGGATTAAGAAATGATCACATTCTGTTTTATCCATGTTTTACAAAGCATCCCAACTTTTTTGGAATTGGGGTTGTGTGCCGTCCTGCGTGGAGAGCTTCGATCAGTGACCACATTTACACTGAAGAACCTACCAAAACAAATCCACTGGTGGTGATACTAACTCCACAACTTTGTATTCATCTCGTCTGATAGTTCCACTTTATTAAACATCATACCACCTTATTATCATCTTCACAGTAACATCCAACAGGTTTTCTCATCTTTATTACTGTACATAACTGCATCAGGAACAATTCACATTATAAGTCAGTAATTATCATTGACATAAAGTATATATTACACAAAAAATGTTTTAAAAAAACAAGAAAAAAAAGGATTTGAATGACTGTATATTTTCTTTTTGTCTTTACTGCACTGACCTGCCTAAAATAGTCTTAAGCTACTCTGAGTCTATTTGAAATGTTTTTTAAATAATGTATAGCTTGATCTGTTCTGTTGTAAAAATGTTAATATCACATTGGAAACACAAGCAAATGTGGCAGCAGTGATGAAAACCTGAGGTTCATCTCTTCTATGTGCTGCATTTCTTTCTGCTTTAAATGACCAGACATGGTGAAGATCTTTTAAGACACAACAAAATTAACAAATGCATCAAATTAATCTGTTCAAAATCATCTTTGATTTTGTTTTGTCCCTCAGTTTATTTGGAAGACTAATTAAAACATGAAATGCCACTGCACATTTGTTTCCCTATAAGTTTACAATGATTTAACCACCATCATGGTATTCTGTCTATTGTGCTTTTTGGGGTTTTGTTTCCATTATAATGCTATTTATGCAAATGCTTTGGAATAAAATGGCATAATATGATGAAATATGTATGTGTCATGTAGATTTTGTGAGCATGTAATGAGGGTCATCAATTGCCCATTTTATAATACATAATACTAAAAAGTTACTAAGTAGTGCCTCTCATTACATTTCCTTTTCTGGTTCCATTCCCATCATAAACCATTTACTGCCCTCTTAGAAGCTATCAGCCGCTGCCCTCCTGTTACCTATTAGCCACCATGTGGTAGTGTAACCGGTGGACTTCTGCGTTGTGCTTATGTGTAGAAACCAATCTCAGCACCAGTTTCTCTTTGGAGATCACTCCATTATTATTTAATGCATTTATTGCCACACTGACAAAAGATGGAAACAGCACATCAGTGTGCAAGCTACAGTTATGCCCCAGCTCCTTACTCTATAAAACAAACAGCAGAATAACTTAATACTATATACAAGAATTAACAGGGTGCTACAGTAGCAACAACAGGTAACCAACCTCTCCCATGTGGGGACAATACAAAAGGGGAGAGGCTATGGGACAAACAGACTATATAGGGGGAACCAGAGAAGAAGAAATAAGGCGGGGCAACACAGAAGGAACTGGGGCGGTCCTGGCAGTCAGGTATAACAAAAAGGGGTACAATAAAACTGATTTTGTGTAATTATAGTGCCAAAACTGGCCCGGTTACAGTAGTACTCCTACAAGTCAAGTTTGTCAGGTAAGATTGGACTGGACTCTGGACAAGACTGCTTCTCTCAGAGGCACCTTTATCCCTGGTTTTACTCCCAGTTTCACTTCCTGACCAGTTTCTACTTTTTTTGCAATGGTAAATACTAAACACACCTTTTTAGTACGTCCCATAAACCTGTTTGTTACAATTATGATACCTCGATACCCCGATGTTTGTTTTGTGATAATTCTACAGACCATTCAAAGGAAAACCCACAAAAACTCATGTTTCAAACTGTGTCATCCTACAGAGGCCAAACATGTTCCTCTATAACTACTTCTGTACCGACATAGAGAGTTTAAGATGAATCAGATGTTTCATTTTAAAGCTGGGCTGGGAGATGTACCTGTATTCATTAGTGTTTCACAGTCATGTGTGTTTAGCATCAAAATCAATAAATGGTATCCATGCTTGGCTCAAAGATTGGCCTTCTAGTATCACTAATGTGAACCTAAAAGTTAGAGCTGCATAGAATGTGCAAATAGAGTGGCAGCAATGGAATGGCAGCATACACAACAAACTCCATTTCAGTGAATCCATGAAGAAGCACATCTCTGCTTTTGTGTATTGAGGAGTCAGTCACTTTCCAAAATACACCCCAGGTGGGTGACCCTGGGCTAACAGCTTGTCATGTATGTTCTGGTCTGGGACCTCTTTCAGTCAAGAATTTCAGAGGTCAGCAATGTCTCTGCTTTTCTCCTTTATTATAGAAGGATAATACTGAAGAAACAGTAAATGCTGAACACAAAGAGAACATTTAGAATGATGAGGTAATGGGGAAATTCGAAACCTTAGTCAAAATCAGAAGTGAGACAAAGCTTATTATAACAAATACAAAGGCCATAATAAACACTATGTGAAGCGTTAGTTACAGTTTATATGAGTGGGTGTATAAAATGTTTCAAATGGAGTGTGTATTTACTGTAATGCATGCAGAAAATGATTAACATAAACACCAAATAATAAGAGTAATAAGGAGTAGTAAGTGAATTGTGTTTCTGTGTGTGTCTGTGTTTGTACAGTTTGTATTACCATTTCTCAGACCACATGGTCAAAGTGTGTGAGACTGATGGAAACAATGCGACTGCAGAGACCAGATGAAGCCAAAGATGATATGGTTTTAGATGTCTAAGATGACAACAGATCAAACTAAACTCAAAAAATCAATGAATGAATTTTGCAACAAGTTGTTATGAATGATTTCAACAGAAATCACACAATCTAATGAAAAGTAACCAAACAGTAATGTTAATAAGTGATTAGAGTTTAATGGAGAAGAAAATACCTGTGGTATTAAAAGACATCAGCTAGACAGCATCTCTGGAATGTTACTGATGAGACAGATTTGGGAAAATCATGGATTATAACATGGTTGAAAAAATAGACCGGTTGTTTTGTACTAACGAAAATATGTTGACATCTAAACACGATTATGATGAAGATTTAAGCTGTTCTAAAAGAGATAAGAATGTCTGTGAGAGTATGAAGTTTTAACGTGTTACTTTCATATCAAATCAGCTGTTCTGCTTTAAGGATTGAGAGAAATTCTACTGCATATATGTTACATAATATTTACTGATTGTCTGAAAAATGCATCACATACGTCACACAAATGTTGGCGTTAACATGTATCTTCACTGCTCAAGACACGGGGGAGGGAACGAAGGGGAGGGAATGGGGGAGAGGCCTCACTCATCACTCCCTCATTCTCTGTCCTCCTGCAGCTCCACCGCTGGCTGCAGAACCACCATGTAAATATCTAGTAACCCGCCCGTGTTTACGATTGTTTCATGGATTTCATGGATTCTGGTGATTTCGTTAAGATGCAAATCTCCTCAAAGCTGTGAAAGACGTGAGAGGATAACAGAAGAAAACACGACGTCCGCTGGGTAAGTGGACCAGGCTGGGTAAGTGGACCAGGCTACTCAGGCTAGTTAGCTAACATTAGCAGCTAGCGGTACAACAGACTCCTTGTGTTCAAGCGATGATTGTATACTTTGTCCTAGACGGCGGGCTAAAGTCTCTTCCTTATCAATGGCAGGCTGTTAAATCGCTGGCGGACACAGTTTGAACAGGCTGATGGTACGTCGGGGAAACCAAGAACCCCCGAGCCAACGGGACCGTCCCGTTTGTCGCAGCTGGTGTTTGGTTACTACTAGCGTGCTAACTGAATAGCTTGTTAGCTACCTCCGCTAGCATTACGTTATCTTTCAGCTAGCGTCAAACGAACCACTGTCCCTACGAAGAGGACTGGAGTGAGAAACGCAGGCAGGTTATCGTTTAATGTTAAGATAAAGCAGGTTTGAGTAATTGTCTCCATGGTAAGCTAAGGTATTTCTATTTATGAACATACTCAGTGAAGCTCCTCTTCATTCGCAGTTATTGGCGCTTTTCTTTGAACACATGATCAGAAGGTGTTGTGATGAGTTCAGTTTGTAGCTACTTCAGTGCTTCCACTAAACAGAACAATGCTTTACTCGATACACTGCTTCATGCTTCCTGCACTTCTTTGTAATGGCTCACTTATTTTCACATCGTCTAAATGGTTGAGAACTGGAGTTTTCTTATTTTTGTGATATTGACAAAAAGTAGATCCAGTATGTTGTTATATTGTCTATAATGATAATTAGACGATATTTTACATCCTTAAAATGTGTTTACAAAACTCTCACGTTGTACCTGATGGTGTTGTTTGTATTAATTGTTGCCTACTAATGACATCAATGTAAACAACACGTTTAAGGAAATATGTCTCCTTAATTCATTAAACTGTAAAACCATGTCTTTACTGATGTACTTTTTGACAGTGTTTATGTCTTGCCGTCAGATGCTTGTCTTGTCATAAGGAACTTTTTTGCTGAACTTTGTTGAGTAGGGTTGGGCTTCGTTTGAATTTGAATGATTCTTATTCCGGTTCTGATTTTTCTTTTCAGTTCTGGTTCTTGACAGTTCTCGATTCTGGTTCTTTTAGGTGCAGGGTCAAAAGACTCTACATGCTGATGTCATAGAATACAAATGTATTAAACAAGCCTTTATACAAGCTTTCTGTATGAAGAATGTATCCTTCATCATACATGGCTCATATATATATTTGGCAGTAAACTGGCTACTAGTGTTTCAATCTGCAGACGTTCATCTACAATAAGTACATTTCAGTATTTGTAGCTGACATGTTTTTTTCTGTCTTTAAAAGTAAAATTGGAAATGAAAAAGACTAAATACCTGCCACTAGAATTCAATCATCTTTACTGTAAATACTAAACAAACCTCAAAATAATAATGTGTTAGACAATGTAGACACTGATGGATACTTGTCAAAGATTATTTGAGATTATTATATGACAGGGAAGATCTCATTCGCTTTGCAGCTCTAAATATGATGCAGTTACTTATTCATTAGACTGTATGTTTGTCTAATGTATGGAACAAAGGGAACTTTAATTCCTGATGGAATCTTGTGCTGTATAAGGAAAATGAAATGAATCTTGAATCTTAATAGAAGCTGATTGTTATGCTTGGAGGAGTACTTGGGGTTAAGGCCTTGCTGAAGAGCACCTCAGATCCTTTGATGAGTTTTGTCTTTTTTGACATTTGATTGAATAATGGATGGAATTAAAAATATCAGAAAACCATCAGTTATTAGTTATCATGTATTTATTAAATGCAGCTGACATTATAGGTCTAAACATAATGTATAGATTGAAGACCGTGGTTAAATAGAAAGGCATCAGATGAGTGACTTACCCTCAGTTTCATCTGCTAGATAGAACTCCATAAAACAACACCAGTCTGCTCGTTGAATCACGGTTACAGGGCAGAGATCCAGAGACGCATAGCTGGCAGAATCATTTGTGTAGGCTGTGCGCCTTTCTTGCATAAAGATGGCTTCCTGGTCAGAAACAACACATGCATGATTTGAAGCATGGTCCATCCAGAGATCCTCCCCCTCAATCATCTGAAGTGTGGGAGAATTTTAGAGTGGATGATGTGATGCTCTGTAAGATCTGCAGGCTGGATGGGAAACTGCCCTGCGTGAAAACACCAGAGAGCTTTGTCAAGTCGGCAGAAAGACCACATAGCACCACAAGTCCTGTTTACATTTT